>PVKE010041061.1:0-14331 GCA_004027555.1 Craseonycteris thonglongyai | reverse complement strand
GAATCCCGGCCCCGGCCCGTGCAGACCCATATGCTGAACTGGGGAGTTCCCCCAGTTCAGTTCTCTCTCTGTCTCTGTCTCTGTCTCTGTCTCTCTCTCTCTCTCTCTCTCTGTCAAAAACAATAAAATAAATAAATATATCTATTTAAAAATATATATATATATTTTTCTGAAGGAGAGAAAGTATCACTGATGCATAGAGGTCAGGGCAAGCAGTAACGAACAGAACTGATGAAAACATTGCAAAAATTTGTTGAATTGTGTGTCAAAATTGTCAGCTGACTATGAGAAGCATAGCAGACCAAGTAAACATCGATAGAGAAAATGTTAGGAAAATCTTAACTGAAAATCATGGCATGAGAAAGGTGTACATATATAAAAATGGTCTCAAAGGAGTTCACCAATGAGCAAAAGCAAAGGAGAGTCAAAGTTTGCCAAGTCCTTTTGTAGAGGCAAGACAATGTTTTGGGCCATGTTATCACTGTTGATGAAACCTGGGTGTACCAATATGACCTTGAAACAAAGGGTTCAAGTGCACAATGGATGTCAGCCAATTCTACTCGACCAAAAAGTTTCTGTCAGTCCAAATCAAGAATCAAAATGAAGGATGCTGAGATAGCTCAACAGGTTGAGCACTTGCCTTGCAAACATAAGGTCTGGGGATCAAATTCAGGCCCCAGACCATCAAGCCTACATGCATGGCTGCAGCGTGCCTCCCATGTGTGAGGCCCCAATTCAGTTCCTGTCCTGTCTGGCCCCACATTGACCTGTGTGGAATGAAGCTATGTCAAAACTAATGATGTACAACTATGGAGGCTGCTCTGGGCCCTCCCTCCTCTCTCTCTCTCTCACACTCTCTCTCTCTCTCTCTCTCTCTCTCTCTCTCTCTCTGTCTGTCTCTCTCTCTCTCAAACAATAAAATAAATCTGTAAAAAATAAATATATAATTTAAAAGTGAATCAAAATAAAGACACTGACCTGTTTTGATATCAGAGGGATTGTTCATTATGAATTTGTACCAACTGGACAGTCAGCCCAGTTTATTATTTGGAATTGCTGAAAAGTCTGCATAAAAACGTTAGATGAGGGGTAGCTGGGATGGCTCAGTGGGTTAAACACTCATCTTCCAGCCCAGGGGTCCAAGGATCAAGTCCCAGCCCTGGCCCGTGTGGGCCCATATGCTGAATTGAGGTATGCTTCCCATGTGGAAGTCCCTTGGTTTGGCCTCCAGCTCACAGGGTTGTGCCTCTTATGTAGGAGGCCCCCAACCCAGTTCCTGACCTGTTTGGCCCCCATCCACCTGTGTCAAACAAAACCATGTTGAAAACTGATGATGTACAACTATGGAGACTGTTCTGGGCCATCCCTATTCTCTCCATCTCTCTCTGTCTCTGTCTCTCTATGTCAGAAACTATAAAATAAATATTTGAAAGAAAGAAAATGTTAGTTGAAAATGACCTGAACATTTTGCCACCAACTCATGGCTCTTGCATTATGACAATGTACCAGGTCACATGGCACTGTCTATGAGGGAGTATTTAGCCAATAAATAACTGTATTAAAACACCCTCTCTACTCAACTGATCTGGCCCCCAATGATGTTTTTCTTTACCCGAAGATAAAGGAAATATTGAAAGTATGACATTTTGATGGCTTCAGAACATCAACGGTAATATGACGAAGACTCTGATGGCCATTCCAGAAAAAGAGATACAACATTTTTTTGAAGTGTGGACTATGCACTGGCATCAGTGCATAGCTTCCCAAGGGGAGTACTTTGAAGGTGATCACAGTGATATTCAGCAATGAGGTATGTAGCACTATTTCTAGGATGAGTTCACAAACTTAATTGTCATACCTTATATTTTCTCAAGCAAGAAAAACAATTTAAAAATAAACAAATGGGACTGCCATAAACTAAAAACTTTTTTTTCACAAAGAAGGATACCACCAACAAAATGAGAAGACAACCTACTGAATGAAAGAAGATCTTCACCATTCATACTTCTGATGAGGGGTTAATATACAACATTTATAAAGAACTCATACAACTCAACACCAAACAACAACAACAACAACAACAAACAATCCAATTAAAAAGTGGGCAGAGGATCTGAGTAAGCATTTCTCCAACAGGATATATACATGGCCAATAGACATGAAAAGATGCTCAACATCATTAGTCATCAAAGAAATGAAAATGAAAATTACTATGAGGTACCACCTCACACTTTTTACAATGACTATCATAAATAAAATAAACAACAAGTGTTGGCAAGGATGTGCAGAAAAGGGAAGTCTTGTGCATTATTTGTGGGACTGCAAATTGGTGCAGCCACTATGGAAAACAGTATGGAGGTTTCTCAAAAAATTAAAAATAAAACTACCTTATGACTCAGCAATTTCATTCCTGGGTATTTATCCAAAAAAATTTGAAGCACTAATTCAAAAAGATATATGCACCCTATGTTCACTGCAGCACTACTTACAATAGCCAAGCAACTTAAGTGCCCATCAGTAGATGATTGGATAAAGAAGAGGTGGTACATATGTTCAATGAAATATTACTTGGCCATAAAAAAGAATGATACCTTACTATTTACAACATGGATGGACCTGGAGGGCATTATGCTAAGGGAAATAAATCAGAGAAAGGCAAATAGCATATGATCTCTCTTATATGTGGAATCTAAAGAACAAAATAAACTAACAAACAAAATAGAAATAGATTTATAAATAAAAAACAAACTGATAGTTGCCAAAAGGATATCGGGATTAGGGAGCTGGGTGAAAAAGGTGAAGAGATTAAGAAGTATAAATTGGTAGTTACAAAATAGTCACAGGAATGTTAAGTACAGCTTAGAGAATATAGTCAATGATATGGTAATGACTGTGTAGTGCCAAGGGGATCACTTCTTAAGTTCCATAAATATCTGACACTATGTTGTACACTAATGTAAAGTAATATTTGATGTCAACTCTAATTGAAAAATATAAAGAATAAAAAATAAACCAAATAACAAAAAAAGAGTCAAGCAATTAAAAAAAAATAAACATTGACTGAAGAACAACTTGGGGGTTGCTCTTGCAGCACATAAATTAAATATCTGGGTAAGCTGGGATGGGTCAGTGGACTAATCGCCCACTTTGCAGCCCTGGGGACCATAGATCAAATCCCAGCCCTGGCCCATGAGTACCCATACACTGAACTGGGGTGTGCTTCCCATGTGGAAAGCTCCCAGTTCAGTTCTCACCAAGTCCTGCCCCCAGTTTGGTCCCTGGTTTAAGGAGGCATGCCTCCCATGCGGGAGACCCCCAGCGTGGTTTCCACCCTGCATGGCCCTGCCCACCTGTGTGGAGCGTAACCATGTTGAAAGTTGATGACATACAGCTATGGAGACTGCTTTGGGCCCTCCTCCTTCTCTCTGTCTCTCCCTGTCTCTGTCTCTCTGTTTGTCAGAAACAATAAAATAAATCTTAAAATAAAAGTATCCCATGGGGAAGCCAGGATGGCTCAGTGGGTTAGGTGCTGACTGCAGCTCCGGGGACTGAGGATCGAATCCCGGCCCCAGCCTGTGCGGACCCATGTGCTGAACTGGGGAGTTTCCCCAGTTCAGCTCTCTCTCTCTCTCTCTCTCCCTCTCTCTCTCTCTCTCTCTGTCAAGAACAATAAAAATAAATAAATCTTAAAAAAAAAAGTATTCCCTCTGAGTAAAGACCTGTACTAGTAGCTAATGATAATACAAGGAAAAATAAGACATAGTCCTCAAGGAGCTCACAGTCTAATGGGGAAAACAGCCAAGTAAACTAAGACTTTCAGTACAGTGTAGAGATGGGGTCATTCATGAATAGTTTTGGAAAAACTGTCAAAAGGCCATTAGTACAGTCTGGGAGTCAGGGAAGCATGCTCAGAGAAAATTCCTGAGCTGATTCTGAAGGAATGAATAGAGTTTGACTCAGTGAGAAATACAGAGAAGGTCAGTCCAGACATAGGGGACAGCATGGTCAAGGGTATGAAGATGGTCCTGAGCATTGAGTGTTGAGGGATTGAAGTTAGAATAATAAACAAGGGTCAGATATTGAAGGGCCTTGAGAGCCATGCTAAGGAACTGAGAAATGTGGGTTTGAGTCTGCGTAAAGACAAATCAGATGGGGATAAGTCTAAAGGCAGAGGTATAAGCTAGAGAAGCAGTGGACTATGAAGGTCCAAGAAATAGTTGATGAGGGCCTGAGCTAGGCCAGTAAGAGAGAGCAGAGAGATGTGGAATAACTGGAAAGTAGACTGATGAATGACAGGTTGGACATGTGGCTGAGAGATGGAGTTGTCGATTATGACTCTCAATTTTCTGGTTTGTAGCCTGCCAAGATTGGGGTTATAGGAGGAATAGGGGTAGTAGAGATCTGAATGGGATGATGAGCTCAATATTAGACACATCAAATTTGAGGTCTCTCTGTGTCATCCAGTTGTGACTTCCAAAGAAAAATATTTTGCAAAAGCAATGATACATGCTACTTGTTCTCCTTTTCTAATATAAAGTTGCGGTGTCTAATGCAAGCATCTTAAATAAACATAGAAGAGACATAAAAGCAGACCTGGAACTATGCATCAAGAATTTTACCATGGGATGCCAGAATAGCTCAGCACGTTGAATGTTTTCCTTACAACCACGAGGTTTGGGGATCGAATCCCAGCCCTGGCCCATGCAAATCCATATACTGAACTGTGGCACAACTGGTAACCACCCAGATGGCTCAGTGGTGAAGGTTCTCACCTCCCATGTGGGAGCTCCCCAGTTTGGTCCCCAGCCGACGCAGTCTGACATCCACCTGTGTGGAATGAAACCATATCACAACTAATAATGTGCAACTATGAAGATTGCTCTGTGCTCTACCCCCTTCTCTCTCTCTTTTTCTCTCACCTTCTCACAAACAATAAAATAAATCTTAAAAAAAAAAGAAAAAATAATTCTACCAGGTACAGAGTGAAAAAATGAACCTAATCCGACCCTCACAATCTACTCTTTCCCATATTTGATATCCCTGCAATTTCATTGCTGAAGGCGTATAAGTAACTATGCCACAAAACACACTAGGAGGAAGATTAAATTGGCAACATTTTCACAAAATCTATTTTTCCTTTGACACACATTGTGGCTTCTGTGGTAAGTAAAAAAAATCATAAACACAACCCAAAAGAAGTACATCCCCATGTCTTTTTAAAATGACTTTTGAGGGGAAGAATATAAATACTTTGATTCTGCTCTTATTTGTGTCAATTTTTAAACAATAAATTTATTGAGACATAATTCACATACATTACAACCAAAGCCTCTAATATCACTCTTAAGATGGTGCAACTTTGGCCAGAACACAGTCACCCTAGTATAACAATGGCTTTAGCATGGATTTTTGTCTCATTCCCATGTCTCTGTTAAGCTGTCTGCTGCCTTCTGTTAGGCTACATTAATTTATGGCTGATTCTCTATTGTTTTCAACAGTTCTTGAGGACACAAATTGCAGCAGAGTTTAATTAATTTAAATTAGACAAAGTTAGCTCCATGATACAAGTCTTTGGAGTTTGTTATTGATCACTCCAGGAGAGTTCTTGTCTGGGTTATCTCTGGTCAACACTATGACCTGTTTTAGTTTGTTGCTTTCATAGAGTTGCCAGCCTCCTCTTACTTGCTCAGTATCAAAATCTCCCTTGTTTCTAAAACATCTTTATGAGTGAATTTCATATACTCTTTCATAAAGTCAATTCCTTTAAGGAGTGCTTCAGATATACCTATTCTTTTGGACTTACTCTCCCCTCTGAGCCATTGCTTTGAGTATTATATGGGGATGGGAGCCTCAGGTCTTCTCAGTTTACCTCTTCTAGCTTGAAACCTCTATACTACAAGTTATCAGGGTGAAGGGTGATCAGGACCTCAGTATACTCCCCAAAATGTATAAAGAACTCCTACAACTCAATAACAAAAACAAACAAACAAACAAAAAGCAAACAATTCATTATTTTTAAATGAGCAGAAGATCTAAATAGACTTTTCCCCAAAGATACACAGATGGCCAAAAGGTATATAACAAGGTGCTCAACATCACTAATAACCAGGAAGATACAAATCAAAACCACAGATGAGATATCACCTCACATCTGTTAGAATGGCTATAATTTTTTAAAAAGCACAAGAAATAATAACTGTTGGTGAGAATATAGAGAAAATGGAACCCTTGTGTCCTGCTGGTGGAAAATGTAAATTGGTAGAGTCACTATGGAAAACAGTATGAAGATTCATCAAAAAATCAAGAATGAAACTACCATATGATCCAGAAATTTCACTTCTGTGTATTTATCCAAAGGAAATAAAAACACTAACTTGAAAAAATTTGCACTCCATGTTCATTGCAACTTTAATTACAGTAGCCAAGATATAGAAACAATCTTAAGTGTTTATTTATGAATGAATGAACAAAGGAAAAAATATATATAATATACAATGGAATATTATTAGCCACAAAAATAGATGGAAATCTTGCCATCTATGGATGTTGAGGGCATTATGCTAAGTGAAACAATTTAGACAGAGAAAGACAAATACCGTATTATCTCACTTATATGAAGAATAGAAAGTAAAATTTTTTAAAGATTTATTTTACTGTTTTTGACAAAGACAGAGAGAGACAGAGATATCCCAGAGCAGTCTCCATAGTTGAACATTAGTAGTTTTCTACATGGTTTCGTTCCACACAGGTGAGTTGGGGGGCTCCCACATGGGAGGCATGTCCCCGCGAGCTGGGGGCAGAGCCAGGGACATCCTACATGGGAAGCTCACCTCGGTGAAAACCAACTGGTGCCATACCTCCAGTTCGGCATATGGGTCCGCTTTGGCCAGGGCTGGGACAGCACAGGCTGGGGTCGTGACTGCACGGCCTGGACCCACATGGCTGGGACCGCATGTCCGGGATTCGATCCTCAGTCCCTGGGGCTGCAAAGCGAGTGCTTAACCCACTGAGCCATCCTGGCTTCCCCCTAAAGTAAAAATTTCAAAAACTCTTCTCTACATAGAACAGATTAGTGGTTGCCAGAGGCAGGGGGTGGAGGGTGAGCAATGGGTGAAAGGGGTCAAAAAGGACAAATTCCCAGTTGTAAAATAAATGAGTCATGAGAATGTAATGTGCATGTAGTGTACAACATGGTGACTATAGTTAATAATACTCTATTGCATATTTGAAAGTTGGTACAAGAGTAGATCTTAAAATTCTCATCACAAGAAATAAATTTGTAACTGTGTGGTAATGGATGTTAACTACACTTATTGTGATGCTCATTTCACAATATACTCATATACAAATATCAATTCATTGTGTTGTATACCTGAAACTAATACAACATTATATGTCAATTATCTTTTCAAAATTAAAAATAAGTAAAATTTTAAAAAGAGGCAAAAAAGTGGAAAAAGCACATGGGCTACATGGCTTTTCCTGGTTACTGGAAACACAAAATATGATCTCGCAAATGACCAAGTTCCAACCTGCATGATCATTTTTATGCACTGAAGCATAAACAATAAATGGATTCCAATGTAAATTGGAATAATTTTTCACCGTTAGAACTATAATACTTTCCAGAGATACTAGCAATATAGTTTTCAAAAATGTAGTAAAATCAATCAAGTTTGATAACTTTACCAGGGCTCTTGTTGTCCATTTTAAATCAACTTGTGTCCAAGGAAGGACACAGTCAGCTAGAAAGAAAAGTGTGTCATTGTTACTTACAAACTTATTATTACAGTCAAGTTATTTAAAGACTCTGGCCTTCAGTTACTTTGGCTATATGTTGTCTACATCAATTCAAAGAACCTACAAGAAAATGCTTAGTATTTTTATGAGAAATAAGACCTAGAAGGTTATGGGACATTTCAGATATCTTGATGAGCTTATTTTATGAAGATGATATACTGCTCCCTGAAGGAAAAAAAAAGAGAGGCTGCTTTTTGCCTAACAAACTACTCCTAGTTTAACTGTTTGAAAAACTTCAAGATATAGTAAAGAACCCAATAACATTACGGTTAATCAATGTTTGGGTAATCATTCAAACTAAGATGAATCCTTTCTAAAACTCAACCAAAAGGCAGTGTTGCATAGATTAGCCACAAAATACATGGGCTTGCACCTGACTACTTGGAATCACACTTTGGATCAGCCACTTTCTAGCTGTGAGAGCCTGGGAAAATCACATAACTTCTTTATGCCTCAGCAAAATGAAGATAATACTTTATGAGTTGTCATGAGGTGTTAATGAATTAAAAGATACAAAAATGCATAGAGCAGTGCCTGGGACAGAGTAAGCAGTCTGTGAGAGTGATGAAAATGATAATGTCAGCTTGGAGATTGGTCTTCTTTGAAAGTTCTAGTCTTTCCCCCAATGAATTCTTTCAGATTTCCTAAAAGAACAGCCTTCCTTTCCTCAGAGAGGCATTGTCGAAAGATTGAAGAGAACATTTCCAAGTAAAGCCATTGGTCATCATGACCAGTGTGAGAAAAGGCAACTTGGTTGTTCTGGGCATCAGGTCCCTGGAAATGTTGGAACTGACAGCATGTCTGATCATGTGATGCCATTTATGACATTTAGCCAAGGGTGATGCCCTAGGATGAAATTAAAAAGAAAATGACAAATAAATTGTGGCAACTAATCAATATATGGCCCAGTATGGAAGCTAAGAGCACATTTCAAGAGCATGATTTGAATTTTGCAGAGCCCACCTTTTTGTGGTAAGAACTGGATTTTGTTAGAATCATTTGAGAACTGCAAAATTTAGTGCTCTGAATTCATTGACATTGCACTATCAATATTCATTTTGTGTTCCTTAATAGTAGTTGGAAAATGAATGACTAGAGATAATAGGTTGATAGAGGATAGATTAGGTAGATTACGGTAGATGGATGATACATATATAGACAGATAGATAGCTGATAGATAGATAGATAGATAGATAGATAGATAGATAGATAGATAGATAGATAGATGGATAGATAGATAGAAACAAACAGTTGTTATTGTAGTGATCTTATTTCAATAGTGTAATATACAAAATTTATTTGAAATTACACTGAAACTTTCAGACAGAGACAGAAAGATGTTGTCTAGTCTATATGTGGATTCCAGATTAAACATAAAAGCAGAAGTATGCCTTTATCTTGATTTATCTATCTGCTAATAATTTTTACTTTATTTCAGTCATTGTTTTTAGGACCCAGCTCCTCAGTCTGGTCTCCTTTTACAAGAATTAACCATCCCTACATTTTTATCCTTTACTTAAAGACTGATTTAATGGCATCAATAATCTCTAGAAGGGACTGATAACTGTCTGCCACCTAGAATGAATGAATGTAGGTCAGGCCGCTAGCGCCTTTAACAGGCACCTGTGGATTAGGGGTTGGGGGCATTGAGCGCAGTGCTGGGCCCGGGGGGGGGGGGGGGCGGGCGCTGAGGCACTGGCTTGGGGGTTGCCAGACTACAGCCCATGAGCCAAATTTGGCTCACTGCCTGGTTTTTTAATTGAAGTTTTATTGGCACAAAGCCATGCCCATTCGTTACGTATTTCCCATGACTGATTTCACACTACAATGGCAGACTTGAGTAGCTGCAAAAGACACCATATGGCCCACAAAGTCTAAAATATTTGTTATCTAGCCCTTTACAGAAAAAGTTAGCCAAGCCTTGCACTAGATGGTTGTTTGCAATTTAAAATGTTCTAATATGTTTGAAGTTTCTAGGCAGGACTTGAAAACAAAGCCAGCCATATTTGCTGCCTTGATTCATTTGCTTATAATCAACTCTAGGCAGATCTGGCATAAACTATTGAAGGAGCATTACTTGAAAGCAGCCTGAGAGTGCATCCCTCTGAGTCTTTGCTTCTATTGTCCCTCTGCCTGGAATGTCCACTACCATTTCATCTCTTTTCTTCTTTCCCTCTCACCTCTTGTTGGACCTTCAGGATTCTACCACACCAAGGCTCCACTGTGAAGCATTTCCTCACCTCAGACCGGGGCAAAAGGTAGCATTCTCTCCTCAAGTTTCCAGAGCTCATGTATGGAATTCTGCTACAGCTGGCTCACATGGAACTGTCACATCTACTCCACTGTGAATTCTTGAGGGGCAGCAGTAGAGTACTTGTATTTGTCTCCATAACCTGGTCTTATAGTCATTTGTTAAATCTAGACTCATAGTTTCCTTAAGTGGTTAGCATGTTCCCACACTGCACAAATATCACGTGTCTTCCTGTTTCACTCTTACCATCTCCAGTCTGCAGCTACAACACACTTCTCATAGGGTCATTCAGGTCATGTCACTCCTCTGCTCAAAACCCTATGCTGGCTTAGACTTGAAATATAATCAAAAGGCTGACCATAGCCTGCAGGGCCTTGCATGACCTAATTTTCTGCCTGCATCTCCACTATCATCTCTCTGTTACTGCTCTTCTCCTTGCAAGTTGCATTCCAGAGACACTGGTCTGCTATCTGTTCCACAAACATGCCAACCATGTTCCTGCCTCATGGTCTTTGCATTGGCTGTTCCATCTTCCTGGAGTAGTCTTCTCCCAGATAGCTCCCTTAATTCATTCAGGTCACTGCTATTATATCACTTCCTCAAACAGGTCTTTCTTCTTTGAAGAAACAAAATAGGCCCTTTGTCACTATCTGTCCCTTAAATATTTTTTAAAGATTTATTTTATTGTTTTTGACAGACACAGGGAGACAGAGACAGAGAAACAGAGAGAAGGGGGAGGGCCCAGAGCAGTCTCCATAGTTGTATGTCATCAGTTTTTTGACATGGTTTCATTCCACACAGGTGGGCGGGGGCTGCTCAGGATGGGAGCCGGGCTGCGGGCCTCCTGCATGGGAGGCACACCCCCTCGAACCAGGGACCAAACCAGAGGGCAAAAACTGAACATGGGGCCTTCTACATGGGAAGCACACCCCAGTTCAGCATAAGGGTCCCCACAGGCCAGGTCTGAGATTCGGTCCTCGGTCCCCAGAGCTGCAAAGTGAGTGCTTAACCCCCTGAGCCATCCCAGCTTCCCTGTCCCCTTAAATTTATATTGCTTTACAGTACTTATCACTTCCTGATTATTACATAGCATGTCCTTATGTGTTTATTACCTGCATTGTTCATCAGGTTAAAGGCTCTATGAGGGTAGGAACATTGTCTTATTTACTCTCTATCTCCAGTGTTTGGAATAGGGTTTGACACCTAGTTAGGTGCCCGATAACCATCCATAAAATACAAATGAATGGAAGAACTCTATGTGTCTGTTGATTTTGGCACCAATGCCACAGTGTTTTAATTATCTCACTGTCATGTGTGGCAATAACATTTGTTAATGAATGAGAAAATGTGGTAGGGAAAGCATGGGCTTAGGAGCAGACAGATCTTAGTTTTAGTTCAAATTCTAGCTCTGTCATGGAATAGTTGCACCACCCCTCTAGACCTTAATTTCCTTTGACTTAATGAGGATATAATTGTACCCACAACACAGGTTGTTGTAACAAGAAAATGAGATAATATATGTATCATTACTATTGTTTTCTTTTTTTTGAAGGCAAGTTACAAAATATTATGAATGGTATAATCCCAGTTTTGCAAACATGTGTTTGTGTTTTTTAAAACCTGTCTATAAGAGTATAACCCCAAATGTTGACAGTTGTCATGGATGGTGGGCTTAATAGTGATTGTTTTTTCTTTTTTATATTTCTGTAGCTTTTTGTTTGTTTGTTTTTACAACCAAGTGCATTGTTTGAGTCATCAGAGGAAAAAGCCATTTTAATTTTTTTAAACAAGTGAGACTGAAAGAATCAAGAAATTTATGTTCTCACTTATAGGTGGATTAAAAACTGAAAGTAACGAAGAAACAAAAACTTATGGACACAGTCAATAGTTTAATGGTTACCTGAGGGTAAAGGGAAAGTGGGGGTGAAAAAGCGGGGGAGGGAATTGGGAGTGGGCATCAAATATATGGTGATGGAAGGAGAGCTGATTCTGGGTGGTGAGTACATAATGCAATACATAGATAATGTAATGTAGAATTGTACACCTGGAAACAATGTAATTGTTACCAACCAATGTCACCCCAATAAATTTATCAATAAAGGGAAAAAAAACCCTAGGGGAAACAAGGATGGTTCAGCAGGTTAAATGCTCGCTTTGCAGCCCTGGAGCCCAAGGATCAAATCCTGGGCCCAGCCCATGAGGACCCACATGCTGAACTGGGGAGTGCCCCCAGTTCAGTTCTTGCCAGGACCTATGTGGGAAGCTCCCGACCCAGTTCCTGCCCTGTGCAGTCCCATGCCCACCTGTGGAGTGAAACTATATGGAAAACTAATGCTGTCATTTATGGAGACTGCTCTGGACCCTCCCTCTTCTCTCTGTTTCTCTGTCTGTCTGTCTGTCTCTCTCTCTGTCAGAAAACAATTAAAATAGATCTTAAAAAAAAAAAAAAAACTAAAATGAAAATAAGGCCTTGCCCTTCCCACCAAAGCATGTTACCCATTTACTTTGATACTCAGGTGGGGATAAAATCTGGATAAACAGGTTGGCAGGGGGAGCATGAGCAATAACTATGAGAACAGAATTTGAGTATAACTAAGTTCATTACCTTTTGTAGACCATTCTCCTTGCCTAGAACAAGCTGGTAAGAGGGGCACTGAACTTCAGTTTCCTGGTCGTACCCTGGAAGGGTACACAGTTCTGGAGCTTGGTAACCTGAGTTCAGATCTTAACTCTGTCCTTACTAACTGATGACCTTATACTTTCTGATCATCTGTTTCCTCACCTCCGAAGTAAGGAGGATACTTTAAACCTACTAGTTTTTTTTCTTGCTGTATTTTTTTTATTGGGATGGCATTGGTTGGCAAAAATTACATAGATTGCTGGTGTACAATTATATATTACATTGTCTATGCATTGCATTATGTGCTCACCATAGCTCTCTCTCCATTGCCATATATTTGATACCCCCTTAAGAGGGAAATTTATATCACTACAAGCCTGTCTCAAGAAACAAGAAAAATCACAAGTAAACAAACTAACATCAGATCTTAGAGAACTAGAAAAAGAAGAACAAAAGAACTCAAAGCCAGCAGAAGGAAGGACATACTAAAAATTAAAGCAGAACTAAATGAAATAGATAATAGAAAACAATAAGAAAAATTAGTGAAACAAAGAGCCAGTTCTTAGAAAAAATTAATAAAATTGACAACCCCCCTGCTAGGCTCACCAAGGGAAAAAGAGAGAAGACACAAATAATCCAAATTAGAAATGAAGGAGGAGAAATTACAACTGATATGACAGAAATACAAAGGGACAGTAAACCTACAAATTTACTGTGAAAAGTCAAGGAGCAAATGGCTTGCTGATTTCCAGGGAGTACTGACTTGCTTCTGTTCACCTTGTGCCCTGCTTTGTATCCAGATCCTGTGTTCCACCCTTCAGGATGGAGAACAAAAGAGGAATAGCACCTCTTCTAACTCCAGGCACATTTTCCTGGGCTTGTTTCTAAGCACTAGAAAGCCAGGAAGTAGGGTCAAGGAAGGTAGGGAATGATTCATCATCAATTGGTTCTCTTTGTATTGCTGGAACAAGTGTAGGAGGGAAGCCATGCCCCTGTCTGCCCACTGCCACTTGAACAGCTACTGTGCAACAGGAAGCACTTGGCTGCCTGGTGGAGAGTAGAGAATACAGATGGGAAGGCCAAGATGTCCATCATGAGCCAGCTGTGCCATGGTGGCAGGAGACCAACCATGCAGAGTTCTAATGTTTTACACAGCCTGTTTGCATCTGATCCCCAGAGCCTACTGGGATGGGTGTTGTGTCCTCCCCATATCATCTGTCCAGCACAATAGAGGCCTAGAACTGCTTATCAAGTTGGAGTGGATTTTATTGTTGTGGATATTGTTAACCACAAAACACAGAGGGTGTGGAGGTGGGAGGAATGCTATGTTCCCCTTTTGTGGTATTAAATGTTTTGAGTCGTGATAAAGATGTTATGAAGGTAAATGAGAATCTCCCACCCTTTTCCTTCTTTTGAAAACAGAATATTGAGCCCTGCAGTGTGCTGGGCTCCAGGGATACAGAAATGAACACACCCCATTTGTTGCTCTGGAAAAACAGTTGAGTGGTGAAACCAGGCTGCTAGAGTACCCTATGGTCAGGGGGTACCTCAAAGGGAACATATCAGGATGTGAGCAGGTCTGCTTCTCACTGGAAGCATGAACTGGTTCCTGAGGAAGGTCAAGGAGTTTGCTCATGGAAAAGGCTTTGAAAAAGGTAAC
>PVKE010041060.1:0-14332 GCA_004027555.1 Craseonycteris thonglongyai | reverse complement strand
AGCAATTTAATTTAAAACAAAGAAAAGGTACTTACATTTTAAACAGAAGAAAAATTGAAACTCAACGTGGTCACCGAGGATAAATAATACTGATTGATAATAATACTGTTAATACAAAAGAAAAGAAGCTACCGTATGACACTACCAAATATTCAAGCTAACTGACTGTGTTCTTCGATGAGTCGAGTCGTAACTGTTGTGTTCACGCGTTGCGTCTGGTGACAAGTGTAACACATAAGTCAAAATGTATTGTCTGGGTGGGCGGAGATCACAGTGTCAGGCTGTCAGAATTCTAGGAATTTATGACCTTGGCAAATTCCCAGAATGCATTGACTATTGCTAGAAAGTTTTGTCTTCTACAGTCACTTCAAAGTCCATGGTACACGGAATTCCACCCCAGACATTGCGAGCGATCAACGATCAACCAAAATTGGCCTCGCGATCAACCGGTCGACCGTGATTGACTTGTTGGCCACCCCTGCAATAGGGCACATATGAAGTTACGGGGGTTTAGCCTTGAATGGGTAGTAGGAAAATGGAAAAGAGAGGAGTGTGCCGAGTGTTGGGCTTGGTGACCATCTAGATTGAAAAGGCAAATATTGAGAAAGGAGTGCACTAAAGAATAAACCCTTTATGTCCTTGTACAGGGACAATTTTAATTTAAATGTAGTTTGGGGATAAGTTTGTTTTGTGCAGTATCATAAATTATTTACAGCTTATTTTTGTGAGTTTTATCTAGCTATGGTTTCTACCTTATGTTTGTTGTTGTTTTTGCTGTTGTTGTTGTATCTTTCTATCAAAAGTTAGAAAACATGAAGAAAATGCAAAGAGAATAAGTTTCATATGCTTAAATCCTTTAAAATAATTCTATAAGTGAAAATTAGAAATTACTATATTTATTTCATGGTCACACATTAAATCTCCTTAAAATTAAACGAACTTCATTTAGAATGCATACAGTCATTCCAAATATTATAAACCAGTAAGAGTTTATCAATAAAGCTGTAGATATCATCAACTGCTATGAATATACAAGTGCACAAAGGCCTCAACAGTTCATGAGGAGAAGCATTTCCCTCACATTGATTTTCTGCTTTCTTAGAGAAAAAGAATTATTTTTGAGAATGGCAAAAACATTATTGGCTGCATTTTATCTTTTACACAACAGATGTTATCATCTGAGGACTCAGAGGACAGGAGTTAACCCTGTTCACCTCTTCACCACATCACCATTAGCCACTCCAAGACTTCCCCGGATAATGTAGAAAGGGGTCAAGGGCAGAGGCTTCTGAATTCATCATAATTGATTCACTCTCCCAGCTGAGCACATTTCTACTGCCTCTAGGACAGAGTGTCAGTCTCAAGGAATAATTGCAGCTGTGACTCCCCTTTTATGACCCAGGCACTTTGGGACTTAGCCCTGCCACAAAAGATACAGGAGGGTGTGATAAAGGTGAGATGAAGCAATCTTAATTTTCTTCCCCAGCAAAAATGCCGATCCAGGGCAAGTAAATGCCTGAAACACAACCGATAATAATACCTTGTTCAAAAGAAAACAACACTAAAGTAAGTAAGCATAAATTGACAAAAAAAGGCTTTCATTATTACACTCCCCCACCAAGTAAATTCTATTTGTAATTAATAAACATATTATTTAATATTTATAATAATTAAGTTCATATTTTATCTATGAAAAGAATATCACTTTCTCTTCTAAAGGCCTCTCCGTGATAAATTTTAAAATAACCAGTGTTCTTAATTTGGTCTAAGGGATTCACTATATTGGTTCCTGCTATACTACTGATGCTAGAATTCAGACTTCACACCTTGAAGAAGGATGATTTCCCAATGGATACTGAAGATTTGTTTCTGCCACTTTTGGTGCCACTACTGAAAATGGAGAGGTCTCCATTTTCTCTCACATCCCACACTGAAGCTGAAGGACAAAACTGTTCTTTCAAAGCAGCCCTTGGTACTGTCACCCCACCCCTGTCACAGAGGCTGTGTTGTGTCTTCATCACTGTTCCACATTGTTCAGGGAGGCAGGGGTAGAATGTGGAAGACTTGGATCACCATTGGTTCTGCCTTGACCTCATGAGAAGAGTTTCAGGACTCCTGGCTTCTCCATGACACTATTGACTTATTTCTAATTAAGCAGAAGACCCTCCCTCTTCTCGGCTCACGTGTCCACTATTTACTCCCTGATGATGGCAGGCAGTGGGAATACCCACAGTCTTTTGTTATGTGATCCAAAGGACAATTCTAAATAGAAAGTAGCCTGCTGTTGATACTTTCTAATGTGCAATACAGTTCAGTTTTCTCCATGGTAGACTTGTTGCATAATTTATTTAAAATTGCCTCTGAGATGCGGTCCTAGGGCTATGTTTTCTTCCCTAAAGTATGAAATACTATTTTTCTAAGAATTACAAAATGGGTGAAACCAGCATATATATATATATATATATATATATATATATACACACACACACACACATATATATATATATATACACACACACACACACATATATACATATATATATACATACATACATATATATATATACATATTAGAAAATCTCTCTGTTGAGACTGAAAAATATAAGGTACTGGAAAAGATTCATGTAGGTTTAAAATTCATTGGATATTTAACAAGAACCAAGGTTTTGATTTTTTACTTTATTTTTACATTAATTTAAGAATTTTAGAATATAATTTACTTGGGACTCTACTGTTTGAACTTTAATTTCTCCCTGGGAACTTAATAATAGGAAGGGCTAATAGTTTTATATGGGTTATTATATTACTAGCATTTTATTATTGAAATATTTTTAAGGTGCAGTTTGATTTCACCACACAATTTCTGAGAGTTTTGTTGAAGAGTGTAGCTGGACATAATTTGACATACATAAAAAGATAGGGGCACAATTTTAGCCTTCCATACCACATAGCCTTGGAGTTGATTTTATGATTGATTGTGTAATTCGGATCTATTTTAAAACCTTGTAAAGTAAAATTTTCTCTGTATGTCAGAAAGATCAATAAAGCAACAGTGATTGGTACTAGGAGACTAGGTCTATGGCTATGAGAGCAAGAACTGCCTGATGATATCACTGCTCTCCTACCCTGATGCCCCAAAGTTTGAGCGCTATTGTTCGAATAAAGATCTGTTTAGATTAATGAACACCATTTTATAATTTGTAAATATACTTTGAAGATTAAAGTTCATGGATTCTTTACACTTGTGATTCTACTTACTTTAGTTAAATAATTATATTTATACACTGCTAATTGAGATAAACTAAGGTGCTGGATTATCAAATTGAAGTAGCAAAATTAATACCTTTTTACATAGTAAATGAGCAACATAAGCTTTCTTGGGGATGAGGGAAACAGTCTCCATAAAATGGGATTGGAAAGGTGATCAAAACGAGAAGCAGCCAACCTTGCATCTTTTCATAGTATCTTTGTGCTCTCAGTTTCACACTTAAATCTTCCAAGCCCCTGAAAAAATCATCCTTTTTTTAACGCTTTTCTACTATTAGCACAGGCAATTGTATCATGAAATAAAGAAAAATCAATCAGCAAGACTCTAATCTAACTGGCACCCAGAATAAGATGCATTAAAGGCCACTGTTTTTAGAATATCTAGCCACTGTTTTATCCCTGGGCTGGTACACCTTCTGTGGTCAATGATGAGGGTAGGCTACCTAGAAATCTCAGAAAGACTTCAGGGAATGAAGAGAGCCATTGGCCATGTCCAGACAGCTGGCACTTTCATCTAAGAACTGATGATCTATATTGCACTGGTAAAACAGTATGAATAAACAATCATATATTTTTTAATTCACATTTGTCTAACCAATCAATGAGAGAAGAAACAATTCAGCATTCCCATAAATTCTCATGACATAGATTCAAATACTTCTTCACATAAGCCCTATTTTTGTCCATTCTATGTCATAAGTGTTTTCAGCAAGTGCCTTCACAAACTCATTAGAGGAAGTCACAAGTCTAAATAGTTTTGAACTCATTATTTTGAATTTTTCCTCATAATGCTATTACCATAGAGTGTGGTTCCATTGATAAATTCACCCAGAATAGAGCTCTGCACAACTGTGACTAAACATTCAAGGCAACATGGTCACATGCCTCTTCATTCTTGGTTAAAAGGATACAACCCATTCTACACATTTAACAGTTTTCTTGTTTTCTCTCTTCTCCACAAAACTTTATCTTAAAGTTTGGCAGATCTGCTGTTTCTCCTAAATAGCAAACTGAGTCTCTTGGTGTCTTTCTATCCTTGTATATAGCACACTTAAAAAATTTACTAATCAGGGGAAGCCGGGATGGCTCAGTGGGTTGAGCGCTCACTTTGCAGCACCGGGGACCAGGGATCGAGTCCCGGCCCCGGCCCGTGCGGACCCATGTGCTGAACTGGGAGCTCCCCCAGTTCAGTTCTCTCTCTCTCTCTCTCTCTCTCTCTCTCTGTCAAAAATAAATAAATAAATAAATAAAAATTTACTAATCATATGCTGCCCTTTTTGTTATCTTTTTATTAAAATGGTTCTGCATAAAATGGAATAAGCCAAACAACTGACACATATAAAGTTATTTACCTCAAATAGTGCTTTTATGAAACTAGTTGTCTCATCTCTGGTTATCAACTTCAAAAACATGGTACCAAAATGAGCCAAACAAACACAAGTTTCTCTTCTCTGCAATGAGGCTCATTTATGTCTGCAGGTGCTGCATGATATGAAAGTACTCATTCTAATGTTAAAATTTTCCTTAAAACACCAGGTACTTTCCAACTAGTCAAACGGATGTTTCTACACCAATTATAGTTCCCTCCCAGAACGTGCTCAAAAGGGGCCCATTGTTTGATTTTAGAGACACACCACAGATTCTCTGGTGCCCCCAAATCATCTTGGTGGTTTCCCAGGTTCTTATGACTATTAGTAAATGACTTCAGTCCAGGGACAAGAATACTCCTGGAGAAGAGAAAATGGACACCAGGCATCCAGAAGTGACTAGAGACGATGAAGCTCTATCACAGCTATTGGCAGTTCTTTGATGAGTGACACACAAAAGACATCAAGGCCCTCATTTAATTGCTGTGAGAACCTCTTCCGATCTCATTGCTCCATAAGGGAGTTAAAACTGAGTTCGGGAAGCTAACGATATATGGGACATACTAGATGATTTATTATTGAAACAATAGCCAGATAGTTCAAGAAAAACTGTAAGATCAGATTCCTTTTGTATTAGCTTTCTGTTGCCACTTAACAAATTGCCACAGACTTAACAACAAATTTATTATTTATGAGTTTCTGTGTGTCAGGAGTCTGGCACATTTTAGGTGGGTCCTTTACTGATGATGTCTCAAGGCTTACATTGAGATATTGGCCACCTATATGCTCATCTGAAGAATCAATTAGGGAAAGATCTATTTCCAAGCTCCCTCAGGTTGTTGGCAGAATTTGTTTCTGACTGAGTTCTCTATTTTCTCTTTAGATGTCAGTTAAGAACCATTTTGAGCAACCAGAAGCCAATCTTAGTTCCTAGCCATATGGCCTCCTCCCTCAGCTGTTCACAACCTGGCTATTTGCTCACTTAAAGCCAGGAGGAAAATGACTATGTCTTCGATCTATGACCTATAAACTCTCTTAAAATCTCATTTGATTAGGTTTATCCTAACTGGAGTAACCCCTCTTTTGATTAACTCAAACTCAACCTAATAGGGACCTTAATCATGTTGGTAACACCTCTTCAACCTTTGCATTTAATGTATCCCAGGCCTGGAAAGGCTCTTTCAGGGCAAGGGGTTACTTCTAATTTTATCCAAGTGTCATAGTCCACTAGCTATTTATTTTCTATAGCTCAAGTACATACAGCCACCTCCATTGTGAAGAGCCTATTCTCCTCTCTAGCAGTTATACATGTATATGTGGAAAATGTGTTTCTTTCACGTTTAGCTGCCTAGCTGCTAGGCCATGGTGTAATGTGGCATTCACTACAACACCTCTTTTTTTTTAATTATTAAATTTATTGGGGTGGCATTGGTTGGCAATTTAGTTTCCAGGTGTACAACTCTACATTAAATGTCTTTTTCTTAATTCAGACAGTTATCCCCAAATTGTTTGGTGTTCAACTGGTGGACCATTATCGAAGTCTTGCTCAGTTCTCTATGTAACCTAACCACAGAACTGATATTTTATTTATACATAAATGATATTTTCATTTATATACCAAAGGGCAAGGAATTTGGGGCATGCACACCAGAGGCTTAAAAACTTAGGGTCCATGTTAGAATTCTGCTTATTATATCTATGATTCAATAGGCTTTTATCATTTCAAGACTTGTAAGAAACAACAAAAATAGTATGCCTACATCTGTTATCCATACAGATGGCTCCTGGAGTGGAGAAGAATCACTTCCTTAAAGGATGCAGTAAAGACTCCAAAGGTTTTTACTACAGCACTGTCCCTTCCAGAGAGTAAAGCACGTAATCTCTAATGGAAATGTGAAGAGAGACATGTAACAGTTTCCTCTTAAAAGTGATGTGCTGTACAAATACCTGTTCTATAATTTTGGAAGTTTGGGAAATAGTTATCATCACCTCTCCTTCTTATGGCTTCTAACCAATGCAAAAAGAAAAAGATAAGAACTAAATAGGGATCAAAACACAGTAAAATTGTTAATGGGAAATCTAGTTAGACAATATAGTATGTTCTGTTACCTCCTTTCTTGATTTATGCTTTGGTATTTCCAGACTATCACAGAACAAAATGTTGAAAGATAGTTGAACTGCTAAAAGAAACTCTGTTTGTCTCTTATCCACATGGAGGAAACTCAACCATTTCATTGATACCTAAAAGAGATAGTGAGACAATAAAGTGACAGGCTTGGCTATGTACTGTTTGAACCTCAGTGTAGTAGTTCTACTCTCCAGTTAACAAACTCCAGTCAGCATGAGCTATGTTACGAGTAATAACAAGCAATCCCCAAATCTCAGTGACTAACACAGCAACATGTATTTTCTGCTAATGCTACAAGTAAGCAGGAGTTCTAAAACCAGTAAGCCGGGGTTCTCTATTTAACAGTCACTCAGGGATCCAGGCT
Source organism: Craseonycteris thonglongyai (assembly GCA_004027555.1). Classification (NCBI taxonomy): domain Eukaryota; kingdom Metazoa; phylum Chordata; class Mammalia; order Chiroptera; family Craseonycteridae; genus Craseonycteris; species Craseonycteris thonglongyai. The sequence goes on along the minus strand of PVKE010041060.1, from coordinate 7,206 downwards.
AATTAGAGGCTTTCTCTCAATATGTGCTTCATCAATCATTACAGCAGCAAGAGGAGGAAAGTGGTGAATCACACACCGGCTTTTAACATTTACAGTTCAAAGTTACACATCGCCTCTGCTCAATTTTTATTGACCAAAGCAAGTTACATGACCACAGAAGGAACCAGGAAATGTAATCCTACCATGTGCTTTAAAGCAGGGAAAACTCAAAATATTTGGTGCACAGCATTAACAAGTACCACACATGGCTTAGTGAATGTTACTCCCACGGAGGCTGCAGGAATCAAGGAAGGCCCCAAAGGTATTTATGCCAACACTGTCTCCTCCAAGAGAGTAGAACATGTAATTTCCAAAAAGAGAGAGAGCGAGAGAGAGAAAAGACACATGTAACAGTTTCCTCTTAAAAGTAGGTATAGACAATGGAAACCATTAGTCAAACAGCCCTGTAATGCCAAGGCTCACCTTCATGGAGATTGCTTCAGTGAGTAGCTAACACATGCAGCTCTCCTAATGCTGCTTTGCAGGCAGCTGAGAGAGGTCCTAGCCCCTCAAGATGGGCTCCAAATGGGAAGAGAGAGAGACTGTGCCTGCCACGTTTTCAGAGGCCACCTCCAAATTTAGGCTGCATGTCTGGAGTAGCTGTGCCGAACAGGATCTGTGAGCTGGCTCTGTGCTGGGTGAGAAGTGTGAAGCCTGGTGCCAGAACACGAGTGCACATCAAAATCCTGGCACGGGTGCTCTTCAGAAACGGACAGAAGACCAACTGTAACATACTGCTCATTCTTCTCACGTCATAAATGGAAAGGCATTAATCACTGGGAGGCTGCCCAGAAATTAAGGTTCATCTATTGGTTATGGGGTGTCAAAAGGCAAATGTGGAGTGTTTTAAATTTGTTTAGTTTTTCTGCAATGTAAAATATAGGTTTCAAATACTGGCTTTATCATCAAAACAGGCTCCTGGCCCTGCCAAAGCTAACATAAAGAGAGAACCCAGAACTCCACACAGGTTTCTCATTTATAGCATAATTTCCTCCAAAGACAACTGTTTTAAAATGTAGAATAACCCTTCATGTCTGAATTATCCAAACTGAAACTTTTCAACAATGAGGCCCATCTGCCAGCATGAAAAAGCACATGGCAAAGAAGTTGCCTACAGCTTTCTGCAGTGAGGGCCAGAGCCCATCGCCCAGCCTGCTCACTGTCCTCACAGCCGTGCTTGACTCTTGGGCAGTCCTCTGCTCAAGAAGCAACCATTGTGCTCTCAAACTATGAATGATAATTATCTGACAAAAGACAAAAAGGAATTTATGATCTATTTTTCTTCTTTGAGAAAGTACTAAGGCATGTATGTATCACTACCGACTAAATGAAACAATTCAACCAAAGCAGTAACTCCGTATAAGTGGCCATCCTGCCTTGATCAGACTAGTCTTGAGGTTATAAATATGAATGCACACAAACCAATTACCTCACATTCATTCCCAAGATGGAACCATATATTTCTTTATCTATCTTTTATGTCTAATAACTTTTGCTTAAGAAAGAAAAGAAGAGTTAAAAGGGCTGCAAACTGGTGACCTCTGTGTGTGTGTGGATGTGTGTGTGTGCTTGTGTGAGTGCAAGTATGCACATGCTTACCCACACAATGTCATTACAAGTTAAATCAGAATGACTTCATGTAGGACATAAACTCTCAATTTTCCACAAACATCATGAGGCCTAATCATCTTAAAGTTTGATTTATTTATGTTACCTACTCTATTAATGTAGACACTTGAGTTTGTATGTTGTACTTAAGTAACTTAAGAGGAAGACACATAAATATAAGCAAGCCCCAGAACTATGTCTCTCTTTCAGATCTTATTGAATTAAACTAAGGATAAAAATAATATCCCACATACAAAAAATGCAAATAACTAGTTCAGATGCTCTTATGTGGACCATTCCCTTAGTGTGAAATTTTATCTGTGAAAGAGAATAACACTATTTTGAAGTTTATCACAATAGTAGGCACTAAATAAACATCAGCAATGATTATGATGATGCTTAAGCTGCAAAATTAGTTTAGAGAAAAAAAATGATTAAGAGCTTAGACTTTAATATCTACAGGCTTGGGTTCAAATTCCAGTTTAACCATTTACTACTTGTGTAGCTTCTTAAGCAAGTGATCAAACGTCAGGCACACCTTGCAGAATCATAAGAGTGTGTGAGATTTCCCAAAGGAGAGGAGTAGATAGAACAGATTTCATGGGTGTGACAAGAAACAAGAACACTGAATAGGAGCCATCTTTAAAGTAGAAGAGCTGGAGAAATGAAATTGTCAGAAACCAAGAGTAGACAAGACTTTTAAAAGAAATTTTATTAAAACTGCGAAATTCTATTACTTAATAAGATTTTTTCCAACAGACTCTTGGAAGCTGGAAGAGCAGAACTTTACACATAAACCCTTTGTTGGCATCTGCCCTAAATCTCTACACTGATGGGGGTGTTGAAGTAACATTAGAGCAGCACAGCTTTTCACAAATTCTTCTGAATGGGGCTCAGGCCTCAGAGATTTTGGTTTTAGGGTACAAAGGTATAACTAAATGACCCAGCAAGGAATCCCAACGACTTCACTATCCTGAGCTATGTCTGCAGAATCAGGCTTCTAGGGAAAAATCATTTTCACCTGGCACAGAATATAACAAAAAGCTTCAAACTGATTGATGACTAATAAAGTAATTGCTAGAAAATACTTCTTTTCCCTCAGCACTGAGTACTTGTGGGATAAAAAACTTTTTTTTTAAACAGAACATTTAAATACTATCACAAATGAAATGTAAATATTAAATAAGATAAATATCTGCTATAAAATCATTATTATTTATTCTCTGTGCTTGAGAATGTATCGCTGCCCTTTATTTCTCTTCCAGATACTCATTTAAAATTTTTAAAGTGACTGTCTATCTCTGGATTAAATTTATGCCTTTAGAGAATAGATGCTACTGTCACATACCTTTCTTTATAAACAGCCTCTAGTGAATTCAATTTTTTTACCCTATTTGGCTTTTCAATCCAGTGAGAAGTGACTTATTGTAAATAAAAGGAGGAAGTGAGCTTACCCTTAAACTTAGAGGTTAATCCTCATATAAGCCATCTTTGGCATATTTAATTCGTGTGGGAAATTTTGCTAAGATAACATTTGCGGGGGTTTTATAGAATATTCTTCAGAAATACCACTTGAACCTCATGAAATTTTCAGACTTCTTGCCCAAAATATAATAACATCTCTATACAAAAAGTTATGTTCATGTGTTGTAAATATTGTGCTGACAGAGGTTAATACAGAAACGTGGTACATATTTCAGAGGAAAATTTTAGTTCTTAGAATAAGTTCCCTTTTTGCATCAAATTAAATAGTTTCCAATTAATAACTTAGCCAAACTGCTTATTTGACACATACTTACTGAGCACTTACCATGAGCACTACAGGGAATACAGCAATAATAGATATTAACAACATTAGATTTGCAGGTAGAAGGAAATTAACATTATTGAATGTTAACTATATGTTCTACATTTTGGCTAAACAAGAATCTACCAACACACAAATATATAGAATACCAGGCTGCATATACACTTTATATAGACCCTGTAGCTAATATATGGTATGAGTTCAAAGGATTGAAAGTAATTTTGGGCTGGCTATAGAAGGCTTTACGGAGCAGGAACTATTTCTAATTGGAAAACCTAGGATTTTAATTGATGTAATTAGAGGTTACTCAAGGAGTTCGAGATGATATAAGCATTAACTAAAATATAAAAATTTAAATATATTTAGGGAAGGAGTGTAGACTATGTTACCAGAAGATATATAATCTTGTAAGTGTTTATTAGAAAGGTGAGGGTGGGAGCATATGAGATCTTTAAGGTTAAAGTAAAGTTTTTTATTAATTTAGTAGAGGTAGATGCTATAAAATTTGATAATTACATGTTTTAGGGAGAACAATCTGTTAGATGCATAGGAGAGACTGGAATAAATAAAATTGGCAGATAGTGTGTCCTACTGTAAGACTAACAACTGTAAGTTATCTAAGCACAGAAGATGAAGGGCTCCCGTACAATAGTAGTTTTAAGTTTCAGTATCTGGGAGTATACAAGCAAAATTAAAAGGGCAAGTTGAGTTCAGTTTTAGATAAAATGAGTGGAGAGGCTCTCAGAGTATATAGAGAGAAGCGGCACTTTACAAGGGCATGTGCTGTACACATGTGAGAAGAGGCAAGCTTCATCCTATCATCTGCAACAAGAAGCAGCTTTACACGTTTCCACAACACCCAGGCACAGCAACACTGACTAGTGTCCTCAGCGTATTCCTTCTTCAAACTCAAGTGTGAAATAAAAAACAAGTCAAACTTGAACACACGTTTGATAAAATTATGAATATTTGCTACACCATAGGAAAGAAAAAATTGGTTTCATACTTTTCATAAATGTAAAAGAGAAATAAATAGAAAACTACAAGTCTTCTAGGTCTGCTTGATTTGTTATTGTTCAGTGGTAAAAAAGAGTAATTATTTCATTTAGTTAAGCAAAAGAAAATAGTCTAGGGGTTATATTAAAGAAACAAAATTTAGACAAACTGTCCAAATAAAAAGAAACACAATATTGTAAGCTAATATCTTGTATCTCTCAGCCAAATATATATATATTTTTTAAGCTCACTATCCTTGCACTTTAAAAAATACCCAGATGCCAGATGCAGAGGTACTTCTTCCTGGCTCCTCATCCTTCCCACCCCCCATATCACCTTCACTCTGCCTCCCACTTCCTCCTGTGCAGGAAGGACAATATGAATAGTGTTAATCTTGAAAAGTTCAGAGTTATTCTTATCATTTTCAGTAGAGCAGGTTTTTTTTTCTTCTTTTTAACACTGTATATATATTTTCCCCTTTATCCCCACAATTATAAAATGTTGTGATAGTATGCTTTGGTATAAGGCCACTTTCCACGTTTACATAGAAACTCAGGGAACCACTGCAATATTGAATTTTTTTTCTTGATTTATTCCAAGTAAATAATTAATTTTTTACTTTTTTTGGGTTTTTTTCTGTGGAATTTCTATTTTTCAGATATTGAATCTATTAGATTAATCTTTATTTTAATCTTTTCTCTTCTAATTGCAAGTTGTAGACATTTCACTCTGCTTTCTGGAAGATTTCCTCCATTTCATACTCCAACTCTTTTAATATTTTTTCTCTCATGAAATTTTCAGTTTTCAACTGTGCTTTTCTTTTTAATTCTCTGTATGTTTTTGTAGTACCTTATTTTTATTTCATGATTAAAACATTCTTTCTTTTCTGTTTTTAGGTTTTCTTCTTTTTCATCTGTTTCCTCTCACTCTTTTTCTGCTTGTTTTGTTATGGTCCCTCTACTTCATGTCAAAGGCTTACATGCTAATTCTTGATTGTCCATATTTTTTAGCTAATTATACTATTTCTGTTCCTCAGCTCCTAATTCCACTTTAAGATGGGAAGTATAAAGTTTGTAATATTTAAACTCCATTTTTTATATAAAGATAAAAACAAAACATTAATAACTATATATATAACTTTACACTGATAAATTTGAGAGTTTAGTTGAAAAATTAGAACTTATAAATATAAACTTTTTAAAAATTCTAATTTTTTTTGTTTGTTTTGCTGAAATATTTGGGGACACTTTCTACTCTAAAGAAGAAAGGACTTAAATAGAAAATAGTTTTCTAGATCCCAAATAGTTTGCCTGATAAAGAAAGCAGAAAAAAGTAGCCCATAGAGTATTTGTTTTCAGACCAAATGAGATTTGTACTATTCTATGAGTGTTCTGTAGAAATTAAAAGTTAAAAATATAAAAACCCCATTCACACTTGACTAATTTTTAAAGTCTTTTAGTAGCTAATATTTATACATTCTTTAAGAGATCAAATAGATAGACAGATAGATGATATAGATAGATAAATAACTAGCTAGCTAGCTAGATGAGCTAGATAGACAGATACATAGATCGATCAATGATTTTATTCTTAGAGGCAGTTCATCATGGTTGCCTATCATAATATCCAACAAAGAAAGAAAAATAAGCAGCAGAGATAAAGATTAGTCATATAAGCATTCTAGATATTTATTTTCAAATGACCTTCAATAAAAAGTAAGTTCTCAAATATAACAAAGCTTAAACAACTAAACAATTATTTTAACAAAATTGTGTAACAATAAAAATTAAAAAAAATTGTGTAAGTAAAATTTATGCAAGTAAAACTATTAGACTTAGCAGTATGAAAGTTTGGGAACTCTAAAAAAAATTTTTGGAGAGTTACTGTTAAAAATTATTCTCAATCATCAAAAGGAACCATAACAATAAAATTTAAAATTAAATTATCAAAACTGAAGAAAATCATAAAATAATACCACCCCTCCAAGAAACCAACATAGCAAATCATTCAGAAGAAACAAAGTTAGAATGATATGTCATTTACTAACATAATTATGTTTAGAACTTATTCTTTATTTGATTTCACTTTGAGTTATAAGCACAGTAGATATGAAAAAACTGACAAATACACTTAAGTAAATATCAAAGCGTTTATGGGTATTAACTGGAGAATTTTTAAACTTTGAAGTAATGTTTATAACAAGAAGTAAATAATATATCTTGAATTCATTCAGATGAACTTGGATTTATTCCCAAACTGTTCAACAAAATTGATGAAAATAAAAATATTCTGAAGTTACTTAATACCTCCAATTTAAGTAACTATAAGAGTTTTACTAGACACATTCACATTAAATGCTATAGCAAACAATAATAGCATACATGGTTCTAAATTACCCAATTCTTAATCCTGCATCTATCTTAAACATAAGTACTACATTTTAAAATATATAGCCTGCCTATTCTTTCCTCTTGAAATTTCTCAACCAACTTGAATTCAGAACTAGGTGACTCAGAAGTCACTGCTAAAGGGGCAAAGGATTAAAGCAAATATACCGGTAAGTCTTTGGCTAGGAGATATTTTTCAGGTCTGGGAAAAGCAGCCTCAAATTCACAGTCATCAATCCGGTTGTATCTTTAATGACACAACCAGGACTATCTTGTTTCAAAGACAATTGAAAATGTCATGAAAAGAGTAGCCATATTGGACAGCCGATAGAGCTGACTGAATCTAAGGCCCTCCCATGAAAATAACCG
>PVKE010041059.1:0-14333 GCA_004027555.1 Craseonycteris thonglongyai | reverse complement strand
TCTCTTTGGATCTGACTTCAGAACTGTTCTATCACTTTCAGATTCTGCTGCTGTTTTTGCTCAGCGAACTTGCTGCCCCACCTGGATGAGACTGGCCAGGTCCTTCTGCGAGGAGCTAGTGCCAGGCATCCAAAGAAGTTGGGCCAGTCGAAATCAACCCAACATGAGCTGTTGAATTTAGGCATTGTGCAGTAGGTTTGATGCCATACTTAGCCAGCTCAGGTTGTTCAGCATGCGGGTGATGGACTTCAAAGGCACTGACACTCTGTGCCTCTCTTGGCTTCAGTTCAGCTATTTTGAGATATGACTTGTGTACCTCATCAGGATCCAGCCCTAAGGCCTTCTTGTCGGCCATCGACACAGCCTGCTTGTTCAAAACAGGAAAGCGCTGGGCCCACCCTGCGGTAAGCCACGCTATAAGACCGGCCTATGCAGATGCCTCTGGCAGGCCTCATCACCTTCACTGAGCTGGAGTAGGCTGTAGGCCACAGCCCCCTTATGGAAATAGAACCGTGGGTCCGGGAGCAGTCAATAGCTTAGCTATTGAGTCAATAGCTTTTGCATTGAAGTGCACCATGGCATCAACATGTATTTTCATCTGCTCCTTTCCATCGATTTTGAGGCATTTGCCTCTACCCAATCCTCCCCAGAAGGCGGGGTTTGCTTCTGGTTCTCAGGTCCTGTCATATCTCCTTGCTCATGGCAGCTGCTCCAAACCTTTCCAGAAGAATCTGAGGGAGTGCAAGATCGCTGTCTTCACTGTCACCCCAAACGTGGTCTCCAAGATTAAATTTGAGAGCATTGAATGAACAAGAATATACATGCTTGTGCTTTTGACGTGCAATTTGAAAAGGATAAACCGTTTAAGCAGCGGAGATGAACTCATTGCTAAAAGAATAAAGGTAATGTATTTTGTAAACTTGTATTTTATTATTATTATCATTATTATTACTACTATTACTGTTACTATTATTCTGATTCTTTGCTCTGTAGCATAAATTCTTAATGGGTTTGGTACCACTAGGGACATTGGAGATTTGTGGGGCATTTTGGTTTTCACAGTTAAGGGACACTGCCAACATCTAGTGGCAGGGACGCTAGTAGTACCGCAAGTTGTGCAGTCTGGCACAAGGAAAAGTTTCTCACAAAACTTTGAAATATCTTGCTTAGCATTTATACAATTAAAATATTTATATTTATTATCTCAATGTACAGTCTCAATCTATTTGACACATAAACAAACAAAAAGTTTTTGGGTCATGTTATCAAATATAAGAGGTTTTCCAGGAATATAATACTGTGTAAATGGTAGTGTAGATTTATGTGTTTATTTATGTGTTTTTATTACCAGGGCTTTAATCCCAAAGTACTCTGGGAATTCTACAATTCCTCTAGTTTTAAAGTCTAGACTGGAAATAGGCGTAATGGTCTTTTTCCTGAGTTTGTTCCTATTGTTCCTAGAGCATTCTTTCCTATTAACAAGAGGCAAGTAATCTTGACCTAAGTAAAAGAATGTTACTCCCTAAAGTTTAGAGAACAGCTGCTGTAAACCGGCCACCTCAGGGTTTTTTGTTGTTGTTGTTTTTCCTGTTTTGGCTAAATCTTACAAAGACAAAGGGACCTCCCAAGAGAAGGTAATCACAGTCTCATCCTTACCATACCAGCCTAAGGGGAAAGGAAGCAATTTAAAATGAAGAGAGAATCCAAACAGAGTACTCCACACAGAGAAGATTGACCCCTTAGTCTCTCCCTGGGAAAGCTCTTCCAACACAAAGGCCTACTTCGTCCTTCTATCAATGCTGAGAATGAAAGATTTAGAGCTACCTCTATAGTTTGTAGCCAATAGTTACAGTAATTTCCTGGGCTATTTTCTTTGTGATTTTTGAAATATTTTGAGATAATAGTCTCAAAAAGGGAAAAAGAGCCAAGCAATTATAACCTAATAATTATAGATTTTATATACTCATTTATTACTAATATGTTCGAATTGAGCATTTTAATTTCTTTGTAGGGAAGTAGCATGCTTAATTCTTCTATTATTACATGAATAGCTATATTAGAAAATATAACCTGTTGGTATGTGTCAATAGAACACTTAGAAATTTTCCCCTAAAAATTGACCATACAATATATACAATGCTCTGTGTGTATTTCTTTTAGTATATATTTTCTATATCCTTTTCCTGATCCATTATTATTGATTTTCAATAAAAGGTTGATGTGAAGTCACACACACACACACACACACACACACAATTTAAAATGCCATGAAAATGATATGTAGTTTTTGTTTGTTTTTAATACTGGTACATTTTGCATATTACAATTAAAATAGTAATGCAGAGTTTTATTACTTAGAGTATGAATCAGTAGCATTAACATCACCTGGAATTTGTTTAACATGCAGTTTCAGACCACGGAAAAATTTCAGAAGCTACCATCTTGTTCAAGAGTTAGCAAACTGGGAAAGCTGGGATCGCTCAGCTGGTTAAGCGCTCGCTTTGAAGCCCCGGGGACTGAGGAATGAATCCCGCCCCAGCCCATGTGAACCCACATGCTGAACTGGGGTGTGCCCCCAGTTCAGTTCTTGCAGGGACCTATGTGAGAGGCTCCCGGCCCAGTTCCTGCCCTGCGCAGCCCTGTGCCCACCTGTGGAGTGAAACTATATGGAAAACTAATGTCAACTATGGAGACTGATCTGGGCCCTCCCCCTTCTCTCTGTCTCTATTTCTCTCTGTCAAAAATCAATAAAATAAATCTTAAAAAAAAAGAGTTAGCACACTGTGTGAATGGCCCAACAGTAAATAATTGAGGCTTGTGAGCCATTTAGTTTCTTTTGAAACTGCTCAGCCCTGCAATTGTAGTGTAAGAGACGTCCTAAATAATTTGGAAACATGTGTGTGTCTTGTTCCAGTAAAACTTTATCGATTGACATTAAAATTTAAATAATTTTTTTCTATCATCCCAGTAAAACTAGTACCCATCCTCTGCTTCATCTAATCTACTGTGTTCCCTGTAATGTATTCTTCATTTCAATTATTGTAATCTTTATTTCTTACTGGTTCTTTTTTGTTTTCTGTCTTCATTTTTATGTTTACTATCTCTTTGCTTAATTTCTGTCTTTGTTGAAGTTGTCTCTGAGATCACTGAGCATCCTTATGACCAGTGTTTTAAACTTTGTATTTGGTAGATTGCAATTTGTTTAGATGTTTTCCTGGAGCTTTGTTTTGTTCTAGTATTTGGAACATTTCCCTTTGTCTTCCCATTTTGGCTACCTCCCTGTGCTTTTTTCCCCCTGTGTATTAGGTATGGCTGCTATGTGCCCCTGTCTTAGTAGAGTGACATTATGTAGTAGGTGCCCTGGGAGGCCTAGTGGCACAATATCTCTAATTACCAGGTATATCGCTTATGCAGATTGTGTGTGCCCTCCTGTTTTAGTTGAGCCTTGGTTGTTGTTTGCATGACAATGGGAAGGATTGATCCACATGCTCATTAATTGTGAGGACTCTCTAATTAGAGTGGAGAAGCTGTTGTTTAGAGACTGACCTTACAGAGCAAGATTCGCTTTAGCAGGGCGCTGGTGCTTGCCCAGTCTGCCCTTTAGGTGTGTCATCCTGTGGCTGGGTGATGATACAAGCTCTGGGGAGGGGCCTTGCCATAGACCAAGTTCAGCAGAAAACTGCACCATGCAGGAGCTGACCTGCATGAGCCAAAAGCGATCTACAAATGGCTGCCACTCACACTGGGCTTGGAGGTCCTTTGAAAAGTCAAGCTAGGGGAAGCCGGGATGGCTCAGTGGGTTAAGCGCTCACTTTGCAGCGCTGGTGACCAGGGATCCCCGTGCGGAACCATATGCTGAACTGGGAGCTCCCCCAGTTCAGTTCTCTCTCTGTCTCTGTATCTCTCTCTTTCTTTCTCTGTCAAAAAGCAATAAACATAAATAAATAAATAAATAAATAAATAAATAAATAAATATTAAAAAAAAAAAAAAAAGAAAAGTCAAACTATAAATTGAGGCTTGCTGCCAATATTGCCTGGCTTGGGGCTTCTCAGCAAGTGATATGGGGCATACTGAGGCCAGATACTCTTGTGTGGGTTTTGTATACCTTGAAGGATTTTAGGAATGTCAACTGCAGGAGCCAAGACACTCCATTTGCATAAAAAATCCAATAGAAGCACCTTGGGTTAGTCTGCAGTTGGGTGGGTTGGTATCTCAGAGAATCACCAAAGTGGGGTGAAAGAATAGTGTTAGCTATGTTGATGAAGTCTCATTTGGCAGTCACCTGTGTCTGCACAGGGAGGGTGATGGGGGAGGGATCAAAAAAGCAACAGTGGATTTTTCTAGCACTTGTGCCTGGGATAAAGCTACCCCGTCTGCTCTTATCCTCAAGGCAGGCAACTCAGTTTCTTCCTGTATGTTCCTGGCATTTTGCAAAGCTGATCCTCCAGTGCTAGAACGCAGAGCAACTGAGTCTGTCAGAGAGTATAAGTCCATGTGTGGGTCCTTTAAGAATGCCTGGAATTCTAGCAACCCTCCTCTTACTCAGCCACAATCTCCACTTGTTTTCATAGCCCAAAGTTCTAGGGAATCTCTCTTCCTGGCACTGAAACCCTGGGCTGGGGAGTTTGAATGGGGCTGGGACCTCTTGCTCCTCCAGGGGAACTCTGCATTCAAAATTTTTAACTGCCACATGTGGGTATGGGAAAAACCTGTTCGGCATCTTTGCTCCTTCTACCGGTCTTTTTAATTTCTGTTTTACATTTTTATTAAATTTATTGGTGTGATATTGGTTAATGAGATTTTATAGGTTTCAATTGTATGTTTCTATAATTCATCATCTATATACTGTGTTCACCACACAGAAATCAGTTCTTCCATCACCATATGTTTGACCCATTTCTCCCTCTTTTACTACCCTCTCTCCCTCCTTACCCTCTGATAACCACAAAATTGTTGTCTCTGTCTAGAAGTTTTTCATTTTTTGTTTGCTTGTCTTGTTTGTTTATTGCTTTCATTGTTATATCTCACATGAGTGAAATTATATGGTTCTTGACTTTTATTGTCTGACTTACTTCACTTACATGATAATCTCGGTATCCATCCATGTTGTTGAAAATGACAGTATCTCATCTTTTATTATGGCTAAGTAATATTCCACTGTATATATATATATGTACCAGAAGAGAAATTGCTGGTCAGATGACAATTCTATTCTTAATTTTTGAGAAGCCTCCATACTGTTTTCCATAGTGGCTGTACCAATTGCATTGCCACCAGCAGCATATGAGGATTCCTTTTCTCCACAGCCTATGGCTTTTGTGTATCCTTAGTTGTATGAGTTCTTTCAGCTAGACTTCAGGTGATTCTCAATGATGTTTGTTCTGTAGTTTAGTTCATGAGAGGAGTCAAGCACAGTGTTACCTACTCCACCATCTTGACAGGGAAATCTCTCACGTATTATTCTGAGTGAAAAATATCACACCAATGTGTCCTATTATTAGATAAGTCATTTATTTAATCTTCCAATTTAAAGATGGACAGAACCTAAAAGTAGAATTTTACTTAAAGTTTAATCATTTTTAAATAGGCTGACCAGATGTACCATTTTAAATGGGAGAGAAAGTGATGATACTATCTTGTTTTAAATTATACATACAGTCAGCCTCGTCTCACTGGGCTAAATTCAAGATGTCAGAGGCTGACCATATGTACCATTTGAAACAAGACAGTACTATTGTTTTCTGTCTCATTTAAAATGATATGTCAGATCAGCCTATTTTTTAATTATTTAAACTCCAAAAATCTAATTATTTTATAGAATTCACAAATTATAAGCATGTATTTTAATCTAACAAGGTATAGCTTTTATTCAAAATGTTCTTTAAATTCCAAGAATATGATGAGAGACAGACTTCGTGTTTGTGTGCATGTATACTTGTGTATCACTTATTTATTCTTTACTATAACAATATTGTTGGGATTTATTCTGAGATGATTGCCATATAGATGAATATTTGGGGAAGCTAATTCTCTACAGTGTTGTCCTAGGTACAGTTATGAATATTTTTACAAAAGAGTGTCATTGTATTTATGAAAAGAGCAAATTATTAGGTCAGCTATAACTTTAATAACAACTTGGTTAGATTCTGCCTACAAAAGAAAACAGCAAACAGCCTAGGTTACAGACCCGGCTTCCAATGAAGACAATCTCAACAGAATTATAAAAATAGCCAAGTGAACATGACCAATCTATTTTTTGAGCATGCATAGATCTTATTATTACCTTTTTAAAATTACTTTTTTTTTTTTCCTCAAAAGATTACTAATAACTGCTTGGAAGCCCTTTAAAATGGAAAGTGTATCTCTAAGGACAAGTTATAGCAAAATTTAAGCAAAACATTTGCTTAAATAATAGAATGAATGTCAAAGAGAAGGCAATTCACATACCAAAAAATGGACCTTTAACATTTCCCCTCAAAGTACAATGTGCCTCTCTTGATGTGGGGTGTGTTTCCATCCTGTGTGATATAACTATCGATATAACCATATATAACATATAGAATATGGCAAAGGTGATGAGATATAAATGTTTATGTGTACTGATTGTATGACTATGTTATATGAGATTGTACTGCCCATCTTGTTGGACTCTTTGTCTTCCTTGCTCACTTTGCAGAACCTAGCTGTTACATGACAAGAATTTGTGGAAGCCTCCAGAACTGAGGGCAGCCTTCACAGACAGCCTATGAAACTGAAATTCAAAATAAGCTGAATTCTACTAACCTGAGTGAACTTGGAAGTGGATCCTTCCTTCAGAGAGTCTGAGATAAAACCTCAGCTTCAGCATTATAGAGAGCCCAACTGAGTCAGTGTTTGTATCTTGTGTAACATTCTTCCTCCCTGCTATGACTTCCTGCAAGAGTTCCAGGCTACCTTTAGTTTATTCATGGAGAAATCATGTAATCAGTTTAACACAAGGCTGGTGTTTTGCCACATGGTTGAAGAAGAAGGGAGAGGGACTAAGGAGTGTAGGTTATTGGTGATAGCATTATTGAAATAGGGCAGCCTTAGAATCAGAGGAGGATAAAGAGGGAAATAAAGAGAGGAGCAAGGCGATTAATTGGAAGAAAGTCACATGATGAGTAATCTAAAGGTCCTGATGAGATATAGCAGGATTTGCTAATGATAGCCCACAGGCCAGATCTGGCTGTTTTTGTACAGCCTGAAGCTAAAAAAAGCTTTTCACATTTTTAAATATTTGAAAATGTATCAAAGATGTATAATATCTTGAAGCATGTAAAAACTGTAAGAAATTCAAGCTTCAGTGTCCATTAAAAATGTCTTACATTCTAACCCAGCTGTGCTCATTGTTTACATATTGTCTACAGCTGTTTTTGTACTATGATTGAATTGAGTAGTTGAGGCGGAGACCCTATGTGTGCAAAACCTGAAATACTTGCTCTCTGTCATCTGAGGTTTAGAAATTGAAGGATTGAGAAATGCAACTTGGGGCAGAGGAGTTTTTGCTCTGAGGATAGGTATAGAATTAATGACTTTGAAAAACGAGCAATTTCGTAGTAAAAATATCTAGGTTGTAACCATGAGGTTGATGCTTACAAAGAAGCTAATCATTGGTGATTAGAAGGTCAAGGAATTAAAAATGTTGAGTAAGTCAGTCACTTGAATACTGAAATCATAAGTGCCATAGTCTTTGATGAAAGATTGGAGCTAATAAAGAGGTTGCAGGCCACATCAATGGAAAGGAAATACTTAGTTCAAAAGGTGTAAGCTCCAAAATAGCAGAACTTTTTAAAAAGAGAATGAGTAATTGCCTTTGAGGAGGATGATTATTGAACATGGTGCTGTGGCTGCTGTCTTATGGCTGCTATTTCCACTGCTCTAGACCAGAGTGTGGGAAACTCCCAGTTCCCCAATGAGGAAAGGAAGAGATAAATTTTGAAGCTTTATTCTCAAAAAAACAAGGTTTTGGTCACAGCTAAAAAGAACAAATGATTATTTGTGAAAGGAAATGTTTGTTATGTCAGAAGTATATGTTAGTATCAAATATAGTTTTTAAGGATCATCTTACATTCAGAACAGAGTATGAGGATTTAAGGTTTTGTTTTCCTTTTCATAATTTCTATATGCTAAGCTCATCTTGAATAATTATATTCTAAAAATATTTTATAAGTTCAATTTTATACTTAATATTGTAATTATTAATTTAAAACTACTTTATTAAGGTATAATTGACACAAAATAAACACATATACTTAAGATATGCACTTTAATAACTTTGATATGTGTACATACTTGTGAAATACTATAATTAAGGTAGGGAATATATTTATCAGCACCCCCAAGTTTCTTCTTAAATTATTAATTTCTCAGTAATAAAACTTAACCAAAAAAAGTATTCGATATATCTTCTTTAAGCCATTTGTTCCTTCTTTTTTTAAAAAAATATTTATTTATTATTATTTATTTACTTTTGACAAGAGAAAGAGAGAGAGAGAGAGAGAACTGAACTGTGGGAACTCCCCAGTTCAGCACGTGGGTCTGCCTGGGCCGGAGCAGGGATTCGATCCCTGGTCCTCGGGGTTTCAAAGCGAGTGCTTAACCCGCTGAGCCATTCTGGCTTTCCCACCATTTGTTCTTTCATTCTACCTTAAGTAACAAATGCATTGAGATGAATACACTGAGATGCATATGAGCCTAGGCTTTTAATGGAAACTCTATCTAATCAAGGAGTAAAAATTTGGTCAGAATAAATGTACTTTTGTCAACATGTAAGTAATGAATATTTTTTAAAATCTCTTAATGAGTTCCTGTTTATCAAGAAACGAGTCCCTAAAGTAAATAAAACTACCCTAAGACAGAGGTTTTATAAAATATTTTTGCTCTGCAGATTAAGTTATTCAGCATCATTTTCAAAAGTGTTTTATAGTCCTTTAAATTCTGACCATGTTGAAAATGTGTTAAAGTCTGACTGTGTCTATATTGATTTTAAGAAGTTAGATCTCTTTGATTCTGAAAGGCTAGATTGTCTTTCTGCAAAGGTCATTCATTCCATTAGCGGGAATGGAGAGATATTAGGTTGCCTAGTACCTATACCTTTTCAACAATACACAGGAGACATTCCTTATTTACAGCAATGATTGAATGTATGGAACATTAAGAATGACACAAGAGCCGAGTTAACTTAAATCTTGAAAAACCAATTATCCTTTTGGTAATGTTATTTGCAAAAGCACCTGATAAGACAGAGTTGTTAAAGAAGTAAAATCTTAACCTATTGTTCAAATAGTAGAGGGGAAATATATAATATATTTAGAGACCTTTGTACAGATCTTTTCATACTCCCTCCAAAAAGAAATAGAACTTATTAAATATTTTAATGTGTTCGTGTTAATACAAAATGACCTAGAAAATTATACAAATGTTCATATATTAAATATTTGAATATAATCATATCAGTTTCAAAATATACTTATTTTACTTAAACTTACTTATTATAACTATCTTCATTACAGACATTAGAAAATAATACTCAGAAAAAGTTAATATTTTGATTAAGGGCACCCAGATACATAGTATTAAAGCTGGATTTAAAACATGCTTTTTTACTCTAAATATTGGTCTGAAAGAATTATTTAATTTAGAAACATCATGATAGATATTTGATGATTGACAAATGGTTGAAATATAAGAAGATAATATTTAGCACTGTAAATGTAATTATGTTCAGTATTTATTTTCTTAATTATATCTTCTTAACTTTTTGACTTGTAATAAAAATTTAGAATTATTATGAGGGAAGACATGGATTTCTGATTTAAAACTTTATAGTCAGAGGAAATAGCTAGTGCAAAGGCTCTGAATTGGAAATGAGCTTAGTCTCTTTGAGAACTATGGAGGCAGTCATGTGGCTCCAGAGGGGTGTGGGAGAAGAGAAATAATAGATTAGGTGGCCGACAGGGCAGGATCCAGATCAAGAAGGACCTCAGAGACAGCTCTAAGAGATTTGACTTTTGTTCTAACGTCTATGGAGCAGAAATACATAGGTGAGCAGGGACCTAGACATTTCCATTTACTGGTATGGGGCAAGTAGATTTACAGATTGAGGGAGAAAGGAAGAGTGAGAAACGAACAGTTCTGCTTTGAACATATTAAGGTAAAAATGTTTGTTAAATTCAAATGGAAATATTTAGAAGATAATTGGATATACAAATCTGTTTGAGTTTAGTGTAGAGGTGGAGGGGTTGTTTACTGATGTAAATTTGGGATCCTCAGCCCATAGATGTTATGAGAAGTTATAGGCTTGGATGAAATTACCAGAGGATGTAAATACCGGTACTCAGGGTTCAATTGAAGAAATACCTCTAGACAATGTATATGGGTTTGTTACAGGGATTTAACCTTATACTTATATTGAAGCAGGTTAATAAGTCTCTGTAAAGCTGTTGTCTTCATGTTCCATGCTAGACATTTATGAATGCAGAACAGGCAGTTAGAAGAGAAGAAGGATACAAAGTGGGAGAGGAAAAAGCTGGAACCCACAAATATGAACTTGAACCCAGTGAGGACAGACTAAAACCGCTGTCAGCACCTGGTGCCTCTGACCATGACGATACATCTGTACAGCAGAAGCCAGTGCCTTTAGTTGTGGAGTTAAACACATACACCAGGCCCAAGAGACAGGAAAGCTAAAAGTAGTTGCTGAGAATGTAGAGCAGTTGCAGATGCAAATAAAAAAATTACAAAATGACTGTTGACGCCCTTCCACCCTCCAAATCTCCTAAGAGTTTCTGTTTTGGCTCAAAATTACTTGAAAATGGTACGAAAAAAAAATTCTGGGAAAGGTAGTTCAGCTCAGCCAAGTGGACACCTCGCAAATTCATCACAGGAGTGAAAGAATATAGATAAGAGAAGAGGTTGTCCGTCTGAATCCTGTGGCACTAAAATATTTAGAGGTCAAGAATATAAGAGTTTCTAGAAAGTGTCCTAAAATCCAGAGGGCATATCCTTCTTCCTTAATTTCTAATTATTTTTGGCTGCAAAGAGGGCGTGATGGCTGAAACTTAAACTTTGAGATGTAAACCAGCTATTGAGGATAGATAAGTAACAATATGGAAGATGTTCATGTTTTTTTATCAATTAGTTACTTATTTCATTATTTTGCCACGTCAGCCTTGGACCAACCGCTGGACTGGGATTATAAGAGGAAGAAGTCAAATTTTTCACATTTGTCATGTGTATTGTTTTGTCATATATATTATTTCATAATGATAGAGTGAAATCAAGAGGAAATGAGAGGTGAACAAATGAAGATAGAACACAGATAATATTTTGAAGAAATTTAACTATAAATGGGAACTGAGAAATTAGTCTTAGCTAGAGGGATAAAAGAAGATAGGGAGAGATTTATTTTTAAGATGAGAAATGTTACTACTCCATTTTTCTATATATGGTTGGGAATTATCCAATCGAGGAATTATTTTATATTATAGAAAAGGATTAAATTGATGCAAGGAATTGCATGCTACATACTGGGAGTAACCAAAAATTCTAGGAGAGACAATTGGATTAATATTGTTATAGTTAATAAGTATAGGAAACAGCATTCTGCAAATTTAAGCAAATTAGCATAAATTTTAATCAGGTAGAAATAGATGATATACTATGTTTTTTCTATAAAGATTAATTTTTAGAAAATAATTGGTAAAGTAGACTTTTCATTATAAAATTTATCACTCAGAAAATCTTCTATTTGATTTTCACCTTTGTTTGCAACACACATTGTTGTTTCTTATGTTTAGTCCTGGATAAAGCTTATCAAGCTTATTATGAGATTATAGGGGAAGCTGGAATGGCTCAGTGAGTTAAGTGCTCGCTTTGTAGCCCCGGAGACCAAGTATTAAATCCCAGATCCAGCCTAGGTGGACCCATATGCTGAACTGGGATGTGCCCCCAGATCAGTTCTTGCTGGGGCCTATGTGTGAGACTCCTGGCCCAGTTCCTGCCCTGCGCCCACCTGTGGAGTGAAATTATATGAAAAACTAATGCTGTCAACTATGGAGACTGTTCTGGGCTTTCCCCCTTCTCTCTGTCTCTCTCTGTCTGTCAAACAACAATAAAAAAATTAAAAAAAAGAATACAATACATCAATTAACTTTTCATGCTCAGCTACTAAAATTTCATTCAAAGTACAGTTTTTATTAGAATTCTAATTTTATACCTTTATTTATTTATTTATTTATAGTGAGTGATCCAACTTCAGATCAATAAGTAATTTGTTGAAATTCTCCTGCAAATAATTTTAGACGTAGCACCGTGCACAAAAACTAACATCTTTGGAAACATGGATAATGCTAATTACACAGTCCTATCTAATAAAAATTGCAGTCCTAACTTAAAATATTTTTTTCTGTTTTAATCAAACAAAACAATCTCTGTTTTGTTTTTAATGTTTTGGCAAGCAAGTGGAGTGAGGTTGAGGTTTATATATTTTTTGCTCATATTGTTTGCATTATTTATTGCTTATTAAAATACAGAATAATATAAATAGAACATATTTATATCATTGTGCCATAGTAATAATATAAGAGAAGCTTTACATATAGAACACAATGGTCATAAAATTAGTGGTGATTAAATTTAGAGTTCCCTAAATTATTAAATTTTTAACTGTTTGTTAAATATTAATTAATACATTTTCACAAGACATTGTTTCCTACTTATTACCTTTATTTTTGACACATTTTTGGGTATCTCTTCAAAATTCTAAGCTTTTTTTACTGAAAACATTTCTGAACAGAAATCTTCATGTTCTTGTTTTAAATATTTTATAAGAAATATTTAAATCTTTTTACCCTTAACTGGCAAGACCCATTCTGTGAGCCATGAAAAGTGGCTATGGTCAGACTATAAACTGTCTCATTATTATTGGATAAAGCACACTATTTTGTAATAAGAAACAAATTGTGGGCATGAATAGGTTTGTAATGTGGTTTCATTTACAACTGAAAACATGTAGTACCAATCTTGGCCTCCACATGGTGCTAGTGTTATTTATGTACTAGAACACAACAAGCCAGACCTACCTGGTAATGCAAAATAACCACTTATACTGCCCATTGAAAATGAATATGAACCAACAGAGTCAAATAAAAAGGCACTGTACCTGAAAATCCTGCCTTACGAAAAATCTGGCTCACACACAATAATAGCTTTGCCAAATCATGTGTGGAAATTACAGTAAAGCCAAATAAAAGATGACATGAAATAAAGAGTTTAGATTTTTTGTTTCATCTTGGGGATCTCACCAATAGGTTCAACGTCACGTTCTTTTTTTCTATGTATTATTTTCTCTCTTTCATGGATAGTTGTTTGGAATAGTGTTAAGAAAAGGAATTCCTTGGAGGGAAAGAGACTTCATAGGACTTCTGCCAGGATTTTGCTTTGGTCATTGTGATTCCTTTGAACTCTAAAATTCACTTTCATAGCCAAAATATGATTTATTTTGAATATTCTGATTTTCTGTCAGATTCTTCACAACTTTAAAGTTAGTGTTTGTTTTCATTTATTTTAATGTGAAACAGGTATATCCATTGAAATGATGGCAGCTTTATGTGATATATAAAATTTTTATATCCATCTGCCAACTGTATGACAATCGAAGATACTATAATATATTGCAAAATATTTGGCTTTTTTACTTAGTTTCTTGCCAACTGACTAAAAATAATTGTATTGGCTTTATCAAAGTTCTTTCTTTTTTTCTTTCATAATGGGCACAATTGTTTTCTTCACTTTAAGCTTACATATTGGCCATATATCCTCTGTCAAGACAAACTGAACAACTAATGAAATGACCCAAGTAATTAACAGGAAAATAATTTATTTTTAGTCTCTAAATATCTTAAGTTATATAAAGTACCTTGCAAATATCACACACTCAATAATGTATTTATTAAATAAATTATTCCATGCCAGCTGGTTTAGGTCTGACTTTAGCAGTTGCAACTAAAAAATAATGGATATCAAAGAGAAAATGAATGAGGGAACGTGGGGATAGTTCAGCAAGTTGAGCCCTTGTCTTGCAACCTGGAGATCTGGAGGTTGAATCCCGGGCCCAGGCCCATGTAAACCCATATGCTGAACTGCGTGCACTGGTAACCACAAAGAAGGTACAGTGAAGGTACTTGCCTCTCATGCAGGAGGCCCCTAGTTTGGTTCCTGACCTGCATAACCCCATATTCACCTGTGTGGAATTAAATTAGGTCACAACTAATGATGTACAACTATGAAGACTGTTCTGGGCCCTCCCCCT
>PVKE010041058.1:0-14332 GCA_004027555.1 Craseonycteris thonglongyai | reverse complement strand
CCCGGAATCCCAGGAAAACGAAATCTAAGGAAAAAGAAACTGAAGATTTGTTCCCCTGGTCCCGCCCCCCTCCCATCAAATAATCTGCCCCATCCAATAAAACCAAGGGTCACCCTCGCTATCCAATCCGATGGCGACACAAAAAGCCTAACTTCCTGCTCGTAGTTTCTCCCTTTAAAACACCCCGCCCAAAAGGACTTGGGGCCGTTCTCTCCTAGTTGCACTGGGAGACAGACGGACCGGGCTCGAGGTTGTATCAATGAAACCTCTCTTTGTACTTGCATCAGAGTTGGCCTCTTGGTTGCCGTCGGGATCATGATCTGGGAGCACAACAGTAGAGTTATTTACTCTGTCTCAGCTGCTCACTCTGGACCTATTTTCTAAAACCTACTTAATTGTAAAGATAATAGAGCCCCTAGACTTGGGCTGATATTCAGCGTGTTCCTTACCAATAGCTTATACTTTAGAAAAATTGTAAAATAAGACAGCTCATAATACAAAACTGTAAAGTAACAGGCCTCACTCTGTAAATGTGGCACACCAGGGTAAAGAAGGAAGCCACTGACTGGGGACCTGAGATATGGAAGATGACCACCCATCGGCAAAACCCTTTTGACCCACCCTGCAGAGACAGAAGGGTGACTGCCCTGCTCTGGTCACTCCAGGGCTAACTGGTCAATGCACGCCTGAAGCCTGAGGACACCACTTCATTGGTCCCTGGATAGTTTGCAATCTGTTTTATATTCTGAAATTATAATTTCTATTTTAGTAATGATTTTCCTGTGTTTGTTCCCAATCTGCCTTCAAACCGGAATGTGAAGCATCACAAGAGTCTGGACGGAACTCCACTTCCTCAAATTAAAATGTAAAGAGGGGAAGCTGTTGGGAGCCTGAATGGAAAGGTTTTAGAGAAACTTGATGGCAAAGCCTTGGTTCCCTGGGCCTAATGGGAGGGGCCGGCCTGGGGCCTTGATGGCAAAGCCTTGATCCCCCTTTCATCTACCTGGGAGGGGGGGTAATTGGATGATTAGACATAGAAAATTGTGCGTATATAGCTTCTCATGGGGGCAGACGCCAGTAGATTAATAGCCCATGATCTACATGTTAAAGCCCTTACTGGAAGGGGCTGTTACCTCCTGTAAAGATCTGTTCACACTGTGCTTTGCTATGCTAATGCATGACCTTTGCCTGTTCATTATAATGATAAACTTTTGCTATATAAGACAAACAATAAAGCTATTCAGGGCTGCTCCTAATGAGGACAGTGGGGGGGTGGCGGGGGTGGGGGGGGGGAGAAAGGAAAACTCTAAATGGTTACTTAATATCTATTCTAAAAAGATGTTCTAGGTTTTATTCATGTAGAAATAAATTTCTCATAATAAATACTTTGATATTTGCATCTAAATATTCAAATTTAAACACAGGAAACTGCCTTTTTACTACACATTATATGCTGGCTATAAGTATAAAAATAATAAAATCTCTTTTTAAAGATGGAAAATTGCAAATGAAAATTCTTTAAAAGTGCTTACTGGAAAAATTCATTTTTTTTCATGAGTGGTATGTATTTAAATTATTTTTCTTCAAAGAGTTTTTTAGCCTTTATTAATAGTCACATAAACATGATCTTAAACACTATAACATCACTTTCTTGGGTGGCAAACTTGAATGCTTTATAGATGAGTAGGATCAAATGTTTTATTTTTAATTTATGTTTTGGTTTTATAAAGGATTTGGGGGATAGAGTCATATCACTGTATTTTTCAATAGTGATCCCAGGTACAAATTGAGATTAAATATAAATTACAGTTAATCTTCATCTTGTTTACCACGGCATTATCTACCCTGGTTAAAGGCTGTCATCAGTACTGATACTTTTTAGGAATATTTCTATTCCTTTCCTTCCAATCAATGGTAGGATTTCATTTCCTAGTCTCCATGAAGTTAGATGTGGCCTTGTGACTTACTCTGGCCAAGAAATGCGTGTAAATTGTTGTAGATCAACTATCATTGAGAAAGATTTCAAGTGCCACATGTGATTCATACTTTTCATTTTCTTGTAATTAGTGGCATTACAGATGATGGACTTTCCATTATTCTGATTTATTCCCTCAATTAGTTCTGTGTGAGTATTCCTCTTCTACCAAATTTTAATGTACTTTGAGAACAAATTTTATTGACTGACAAATTAATATTAGAACATAGTAGGTTCTAAATAAAGTCAAATAAATATATAAATAAAGGCAGAACATTTCCAAGCTCTGGAATTTTATTTATTTATTTTTATTTATTTATTTTTGATAATTCAAGCCTTAGGAGTGCCCATCTGAACAACAATAATATATAATCACTACATAAAGAAAAGTTCATCATTTGTTAATTAATAAATTGTCTGGTTAAAAAATAAAGTAGTTGTAAATTGATTTCTGAGAGATTGCTCTCTTTGGTCTATTCATATGAGACAAAGAAAAGATAATTGGATCATTGGTTTGTCGTGAATAATTGCTTGTGGAGAGCTTCTGAAAATATTGCCCAGGTCAAATGCCCTTGTTAATTGTGCTAATTTGAAGTGGTACTTCTGAATTTTAAATAATAAAATATTGTAAGTCCTTGATAAGCAAAAATTAGTGTATTAAAATATTCATTTATAATTAAAATGAATGCTTGCTTTATATTTTAATACATATTACTTATTTAATAAAATTTAAAAAAAATTTTGAGTGGTAGTGAATGAGAAGACACATAAAGTCACAATATTTTGTGTGTGCAAATATTTTTAGCTAAACACATTTCAATGGTATATAATATGGAGTTATAAAAACAAAACACTGTCACTGAATGGTAGCTTCATTGGAATGTGTTCTACTCTTAAATCGTTTTCTGGTTTTATAAAATGTAAACTTAAATAATGGGCTATGTAAGATAAAACCAGAAAACAAACAAATAAACAAGCGTACAAACAAACACTATCTGTGAAAACCCAAAAGTGGAGGAGAAAGGGACAACTTAGATATTTAGAGGATCTAAACATAATCAGGGCTAAAAATAATTACCACCTGTAAAACGATTCTGTGGGCAACACTTATTTTTCTCATGATCAAAACATTCACATTGACTTGTAATTTAGAAGAATTCTACATAACAGATCCATCTGTAAATGAGCCATAACTCCTCTTGAAAAGCTCTTCTGGATATGATTATTGGTAAGAATAAACTTCAAAGTCTGCAACATTCACACAGCAAATTTTCTCCTGATGTTACTGTATCCACGTATTCTCTATCTGAATCCACATAACTGAACAGGACAGGTGAAAAACACAGAATCTCACCAACCTCAAAAGCTTGAGTAAGGTAATTTTCCTGTTCCTCAAACATCAAGAGTCATATACAGTTGCAGAGAACAGAAATATACAAATCAGGGATGCTGAGATAGCTCAAGAGGTTGAATGCTCGCCTTGTAACCTCAAGGTCCAGGGATTGAACCCTGGCCCCAGCCTGTGCAAACCCATATGTTGAACTGAGGTGCAACTGGTAACTGCCAGGATGGCTTAGCATCAGAGGTCTTGCCTCCCATGCAAGAAGCCCCAGTTAGGTTCCTGCTACATGTGGCCCCACATCCACCTGTGTGGAATAAACTAATCTAATAATATACAACTATGCAGACTGCTCTGGGCCCTCTCCCCTTTCTCTTTCTCTTTCTTTCTCTCTTGCCTTCTCTCAAAGAATAAATTAAATCTTTAAAAATATATATATTATATTATATGTATTATATAATATAATATATAATAATTCTAAACATTTGATAAATATCTTTTTTTTTAATCTGTAGTGAGTTGTGGTTTCTCATTTTCTCATAATGGTTTCAATGCCCATTTAACATATGACATTATATACATATCAGAAATGTGCTTGTGTATATGCATAGTCAAAGAGTTAGATTCCAATAGAACTTAAAGTATAGTTTGTAAAAGATTTTAGACACACTTTAGCAGTATATTGGTTTCTGTCATTATAAACAAGTAATGGAATTTTGAAATTATAATGATAAAAGTCTACCTAGACCTTACTCAATCTCTTCTAATTTTTAATTAAAATACTTATAAGAATTCATGAAAAAAGAGAAGCTGAGCTCTACAATTTGGACTCAAGGGACCAAAACATCATGTCCCAAATATCTAGAGAATACCCTTTAAATGCATCACTAATTGTGCTGAATTTTTAAAATAAAATTTGGAATTGCACATGTTCTGCAGTCTTAACTAGATTAATAATAGCTCTAAGAAAGGCAGAGTAAGCCTTTGAGTTACACAGCTGCCTAATTCTGGTTATTTGACCTACAAAATATGAGGAATGTAAAGTCAAATACACTACAGCATGAGGATGAACAGAAATTGTACCCTTCTTTTTTTCTATTCCCTATTTCTTCATGCTAACTCAAATGGGGGGGAAAAACTACTTTTTAAACTTCTATACTGATTGTGCAATACTAGGAATGCTAAAGATAGAAATGGTGAGAGTGGTGTGTTTTGCCATAAGATATACTGTGGCACTGAGAAAAATATTGAAGAAGAAATTAGAAGTATCTTGGGAGAGAATACAGTTAAAGCGGTACTGTGGCAAGAACTCATCAATGAGACAAAACCAAGTATGTTTGCAAATAATAAAAATAACATTTTAATTAAAGGAGAAATGAATGAAATTTAGCTAACTATTGACACACAGCCAAGGAAGGAAGAAGGGAGGGAGGAAAGGAGGGAGGAAAAGAGAGAAAAATGATAGAGGGAGGAAAGAAGAAAGAAAAAGATTGTATAAGAAGTAAAAAGGGCTTAAATTTAGAAAATATACTTACATAATGCATCCTCTTAGTAGATCTCAGGAAAAATTATATAATAATTTTTATAGGTAGTGAAAAACTGAAATTTGGCAAAACTTATTACTCAGTCACAATGATAAATATGTCAGCCCATGCAGACTCATATGCTGAACTGGGGTGTGCTTGCCATGTGGGAGGACCCCAGTTCTCTTCTCTCCCCACAGTTCGGCCCCTAGCTTGAGGGCGTGTGCCTCCCATGTGGGAAACTCCCCACGCAGTTTCCACCCTGTGCAACCCTTGCCCACCTGTGTAGAACAAAATCATGTTGACAGCTGATGGTATACAACTATGAAGACTGCTCTGGACCCTCCCCCTTCTCTTTGTCTCTCTCTTTCTGTTAAAAGCCATGAAATAAATCTTTAAAAATTAATTTTAAAAAATAAAATAAATGTCTATTTTCAAGCCAAATCCAGTATTTGTTAAATGGAAAAACACTAGCAGAATCTCTACTGTTTTTGGAATAAAACAAGGATTACCATTATCATTAATATTTGTCATTGATTAGGCATAAAAACATATAGGACAATCCATAGTAAACTAACATATGAGTGGTTTCTCATTTGTTATCTTGGATGGGGAGACACATCTATACAAATGAAAATAAGGGTGTGTGGTAGATTTTATTACTGTTTATAAATATTTGTTATTTCTACCTGAAGTAAAATTATACCTCCCTATCCTTTTAACACCAGTCTTCATCATATGATAGGCTTTGGTCAATAAATTGTAGTTAGAAGAGATGTGTTTGACTTTCATCTGTAAAAGCACCAGAAAAATTCTGGTAAAGATGATGGAGTACATGAACACAGTGCTTATCTCTCCTCACAACCAAATCAAAATTAAAACTAAACTACGTTCAAAATGACCATCAGAGAAGCTGGGATGGCTCATTGGATAAAGCTCTCACTTTGCAGCCCCAGGGACAGAAGATCAAATCCCAGCCCCAGGCCGTGTGGACCCATAAGCTGAACTAGAATGTGCTTCCTATGTAGAAGGCCCCCCAGTTCAGTTTTCACCCCTCTGTTTGGTCCCTGGCTTGAGGGGGCATGCCTCCATGCCGGAGGACCCCCAGCCCAGCTACTGCCCTGTGTGGCCCCTGCCCACCTGTGTAGCAAAAAATCATGTTGAAAAACTGATGACGTACAACTATGGAGACTTCTCTGGGTCCTTCCCATTCTCTCTGTCTCTCTCTGTCTCTCTCTGTCAAAAAGGATCATCACTGAGACTCAACTAATTGTCTAGTTGAGCATAAATTCTACAACTAAGAACATACAGAGATTGGTAGGAAGGGTGGAGAGTTAGAATAGGCTGGTACCACACCTGTGTAGTAGATAAATGTTGAGAGGGTTATCTAAGTTGCTGAGGTCTTCCTCCTACCTGGAGGAGCAAGTGGTCCCAGCTCCACACAGGGAACCCCAGCCCAGGGTTCCAATGATAGAAAAGCATGTCCTCACAATGTCTGGTTGTAAAAGAAACAGAAATTGTGGCTCATGAGATAGAGGGCAGTTGGAATCTTGGGTGTTCTACTTACATGACCCACTCATGGACTTAATTGCTGATAGATTCACTTGCTCTGATTTCTAGTGCTGGGTCAGCAGATTGAAAGGTGCCAGTGATATACAGAAAGTAAGTGAATTGTCTGTCTTCAGGAAAAAGGGTGAAGGGGCAGTTTCTCCCAGACAAAAGTACTGGCGCAAGCCACTATTTTTTGTTGAGCCCTCCTTCCTCCCAGCAGTGCACATGCAGGCTGCCACAATATGTGAGTCTTCATCTACTTAGCTAACACCATTTACTCTCCCATGGTGATTCCCTGAGACCCTTTTCCACCCAACATGGAGGCCCACCCAAGACACTTCCAGTGGCTTCACCATACAAATTGCCTGTCTTGGTTCATGCTGCAGACTTTCCTGAAATCTTTTAGAATCACAGAATCCAAATGAGCAGTGTATAACTTTTGTGTGTCCATGCCTAACTTTAAGCCTGGCATTAGTGGCAGCCAGCCTCAGTTAATGGTTAGGACTCTCATAGGTACCTCCAAGCCTAGAGAAGGTAGCTGTCAGCTGCTGATCACTTTGTGACTCATACCAGGTGGCCCTGAGCAGGGCACAGATCACAGCTGAACTTTTCCTGTGGGAGGGTTCTTCGTAGGGAGGTCCAGAATTAGCACACCTGATAGCTGGCTTTGGACCAAGCCCAAGTACCACTCAGCTGCCTCTGCAGGGGTTATATACGAAGGGTAGACTGGGCAGGCAACAGAATCCTGTTAAAGAAAATCTAGATTCATGCAGTCAACTCCTGCATAACACCTCCTACACTGTAGTCACAACAAGTCTTTAAACCCAATCAGTCCATGGGTCAACCCCTCCCATTAATGTGCAAACCACAACAATAGCTCAGCTATAATGAAAGGGCACACACAGCCCACGCAAGGGACACGCCTGGAGGATTCAGCTCAGGTGACCATGGAATTTGTACCACTGAGCCCCACAGGACATGTACTACATAAGGCTACTCTACTAAGATCAGGAGATATGGCAGCTCTGCTTAATAAATAGAAGCCAAAAAAAAAAAAGTAGAATAGTTTAAGGAGCTTCAGAAACAACATTATACAAATCAGCATTCACTTCATCAAGCACAACATCATTTGCATCATAGGGGTACCAGAAAAAGCAGAGAAACAGCAAGGGATTGAGAATTTATTTGAAGAAATAGTAACTACAAACTTTCCTAACCTGGTGGAGGAAATACACACAGAAGCCCAGGAAGCATAAAGAGTCCCAAACAAGATAAGGCCAAACAGGCCCACAAAGAGACACACCATAATTGAAACTGAAGAAGTTAAAGAGGGAAACCAAAAGCAGCAAGAGAAAAAGCAACAAGTAAGTTATAAAGGAGCACACACATGGCTGTGAGCTGATGTTTCAACAGAAACGTTACAAGCCAGAAGGGACTGGATGAAACCAAGGATCTACAACCAAGATTAATGTATCCAGCAAGGCTATCATTCCAAATTGAAGCATAATTGAGCTTCCCAGATAAGAAAAAGCTAAAGGATTCCATCATCACCAAGCCAGTAATAAAAGGAATGTTAGAGGGACTTCTTTAAGATTGGGGGTGGAAGGAAGCAAAAATTATGAATAATAAAATGGCAGTAGCTACATATCTATCAACAGTTACCTCCAATTTAAACAGAATAAAAGCTCCAATCAAAAGACTTGGACGGTGTTGTACTGGGTAGAGTGTCAAACAAATAAAGGCAAATGCAAGTTGACTTCACTTATAGGTGGAATCCAAAACAGAAAATAAACAAGGAGAACAGGAACAGATTCATAGATACAGAAAGTATTTGGATTATTGTCATACAAGAGGAGGATTAGGAGAGTAAGTGAAATAAGAGGTAGACATTGGGAAGTTCAGTTTTATTGTTACAAAGTAATAGTTATGGGCATGTAGGGTATAACATGGGAATATAGTTGATAATTGCAATAACCATGTGTGATGTCAGATGGGTAGTAGTTGTTGGGGTTATGGGAGGAGAGCTTGAAAGGTGTGTAAAAAAAAAGAAGAAATTAAAAAGTAAAAATTTATAGTCAAAAAGTAGTCACAGGGATGTAAACTAAAGCATCGGGCATCTCTAGTCAATAACTTTGTAATAACTATGTATGCTGTCAGATGGCAGAGGGGACCCAGATGTATCTGAATAAGGATTTTGTAAGTTATAAAAATGTCTCATCACTGTGTTATACACCTAAAACCAATATAACATTGTATGTCAAATGCAAACATAATTCAAAAATAAAAAAAATTTCAATTATGTATAACTTTGGTTGACATGATTAAGGGTTTAAGGGCTTAAGATAATTATTTTAACTTCTAAAAATTTATATTTCAACAAGTTATGGAGAGAAAATGGAGAATTTTTATATAGACTAAGAAATTTTCTCTATTCATAGTCATTAAATAATTGTAGCTAATCAATTAATCAAGCAAACATGCTAGAGAAAACTTTGTGAAATATGAGGACTGTCTGGAAAAAACAACAACCCACCCATTGTTAATATAAGGAGATCAGTTACGTGGCTGGGTACTTCCTAGACAACCCTCATGTAAAGATACTTAAAATAGCATTTAAATTTTTTCATTTGGTAAAGAGAGTTTTATTTTTAAATATTAAAATGATTTGTTAATTTAACTGTGTGTACTATGATTGATATATACTCACATCTCCAAAAGAATCAGAAAAAAATAAAGTAACAATTATTTTTCTTAAATTTTATTTAAAAAATATACATTAATTTTAATTTTTACTACTGTTTCATGCACTGTTTTTTATTTTATTTTTCTATACATTAATTCCTTAGGAATTTGAAGTTTATTATCATTTTACTCATTGAAACAGTGCATTTGTTTAGAATATTAGATAAAATCACTTTGTAAATTTGCTTGTAAAGCTGATACAAGTCAAAAGAGTTATCAGTAAATAGGATAAAACTTACATACTATATCTGAGATTTAGTTGCTACTTAAAATAGTTTTCTAAAAATTTTTGAAGTTTCTTTTTGTTTTGCTGCCATATTTATTAAAATGGTTATAAAAATGTCAAACCATAAAAGTGCCAACAGGGGAAGCTGGGATGGCTCAGTGGGTTAAGTGCTCGCTTTGCAGCCCTGGGGACTGAGGATTAAAACCTATTCATACCCATGAGGACCCATATGCTGAACTGGGGCTTACTTCCTATATGTGGGAGGCCTCCAGTTCAGTTCTTGTCCAAACCTCCCAGTTTAACCAGGGGCTCGAGAGGGCATGACTCCCATGCAGAAGGCCCCCAGCCTGGTTCCCACCCTGTGCAGCCCCCACCCACCTGTGTGGAATAAAATGATGTTGAAAAACTGATGATGTACAACTATAGAGACTGCTCTGGGCCCTCCCCCTTCTCTCTGTCTCTCTCTGCCTCTGTCTGTCTCTGTTTTGTCAAAAATAAAAAAATAAATATTAAAAAGAAAAGCGCCAACAAATGATTAAAAATTACAGTTTAAATCAGTGGGAAAAAAGACATTAAAAAAATAGGTGATGATGTAGTGACAAGAAGTTTTCTTAGAGAAATATAATATTGGATACATTTCTCATACTAAAAATTGGGCAAAATTACAAAGGTGTCAGAGATATGAATGTAAAAATTAAAGTAACACAAGTATTTTAAATTGTCCATAGCTGAGGTGGTAAATTAGGACAACTGAAAACAGCCTTTTTTCACTCACTGAGATTATTTAATCGTGAAGCTAAAAAAAAAGAACCAGCTTCTTCATTGTTTTATTTTAACCCTTTCAACTGCACAGAACGAGGAGGGTCAGATGAATGCAGATGTGGAGAAATCTCAGCCCTAACAGAGTCCCAGACCAAAGGCTCCCACCTTTGTGACTAGGGGTAGTGAATAAGGAAGGGCTTGAAGTGAAAAAACATTGAATATTGAGTCAGAGTGGAAAGAAGTATCTTTTAAGGTTCCCTGGCCTGATAAGGTAATTTCATGACGGAGGCATCTGAGAAAGGCTTCAGTTTCTCCCATAACCAAGGAGGTCTCCAAATAAAGGCATTGGGGCTGAAAAATGCAGATACTATATGCTTAAGAGAATTGGAGGTATGAGGGTGCTGAATTCTTAACTGCAAACTTTCTCCTGATTGTGTACCAAGTCTGGTATGAGAGCAGCTTTCTCCTATGAGGCTTACCAGGCAAACGCTTTATAATTGCCTATGTTTGGATCTGAAAGATCACACTTAGGTTTTCGGCCTGGAGCTAGACTCCTCAAAAATCATCATGTGTTCAATTACCCTATAAACTGGAAGTGAGGAAATATTTTCTAACCATAATTCAAAAGCAATATGGGAAAAGATGGACACATTTGATTACATAAAATAAAACCTTGCATAGCAAAATATACAAAGCTAAAAGACAGATGAAAAATTGAAAAAGAATTTGCAAGTTGTATTATAGTGTTACTATCTACAGTGTATAAGAGAACATCTAGAAAATAGGGGGGTGGGGGGAAGGCCATCAAGGCCCATAGAAAAATAAGCTAGAAATATAGACAGTTAAAAATGTAAATGCCTTTTACCCATATGAAAAGATATTAAGTATCATTGATAATAAGAAATGCAAATTAGTACTATACTGAGATACTATTTCTCACATATCAGATTGAAAAATCAGAAGTTTAGCAACATAATCTGTTGGTGAGATTTTGAATAAATAAACACTGTTGTAACTTGCTGTTGGTGTTGCAGAATGGTAAAATGCCTTAGAAGGGTGTTAAATAACAAAAATTCATCCCAGTAAATGTAAAAATCTAATTAGCTTTATTGAATGTTTCATGAATTGGGCAGCATCCTATCTAGTAAATAGAGAGATGTTCCAAGAAGTTGTACAAAATGGAAGATTTTTATAGGCAGAAGCTGGGTGTGGAAAGAAAATTGTAGTTGACCTTTGAATAATGCAGTTTTCGGGTGCCACTTGCCTGAGCAGTCAAAAATCTCTGTAAAACTTTTGACTCCCTAAGACTTAATTATAGTAGGAGACTTGAGCATCCATAGATTTTAGCATTCACAGGATTGGAGGGTCTTGGAACTAATACCCCTCATATATTCAGTGACTACTGTACATAAAATATCATAGACAAATGCATACCATTAGATATGAGCATTCCCAAATGCAGACTGAAAATACTGTTTTAGATCTGTGATTGGTTGAATCATAATGTGAAAGCCACCGATACAAAGGGCCAATTGTACACTTATTGAAAAAATTTGCATATAAGTGGATGTGCACAGTTCAAACCCACATTGCTCAAGGGTAACTTGTATTAGAAAAAAATGTAAAGCATTGTTTCAGGTAAGAACACCTTCCTTTAGGGGAAGGGAGGCAAGGATTTTATCAGGCAGATTACCTCACTAGTGTTGATTAGAAACTTCCAGAAGATGCTGGGATAGCTCAGCAGTTGAGTAATTGCCTCACAATTAATTGTGAGTTCAGTATTCGATTCCCAGACCCAGCCTGTGCAATCCCATATGATGAACTGCAGCACAACTGGTAACCACCAGGATGGCAGTGAAAGTTTTCACCTCCCATGTGGGAGGCCCCTGGTTCAGTACCCCCACCCCGCATTCCCACCCCTACCCCGCATCCCCACATCCATCTGTGTGAAATGAAATAATGCTACAACTAATGATGTATAACTATGGAGACTGCCCCTTCTCTCTCTCTTTCACTTTCTCTCAAAAACGTAGAATAAAATAAAATAAATCTTTAAAATAAAAAATAAACTTCTAGACTGATTGTTTAAAAATCACATTCCTGGGAAGGGCTGAAACCTCAGTTAAATCTTGGTCTGTTGTACTAGGGACAATTGTCTCTATCTTAAACCTGTTTCTTTTTCTTAAGATGTCCTGGGGATGTTGGAACTATCCAGCAATATTGCACATTTATTTACCTTAGTAATCTTCTATGAGTTTATTCCGAAGATACACTAGCAAAAATACAAAAAGGTAAATGCATAAGGACATATATACAAGCATTACTTGTTAATACCTTAAGACTGAAATGTATATATCAAAAGGGAATGAATTGAATAAACTCTGGTACTATATGCACATAGTGAAATACTATACAATATTAAAATGGAATGAGAAATACCTATACATACTACTATAAAGTGATATCCTGTATACTTTGTTAAATTAACTGTTAACAGAGGAACTGGCAGATGTCAGTCCCATCAGGGGACTAAAGATAGCCACATTGGCCAAGGTGATACCTCCTTTTCAGGTGAGTGTGAGTATAGGAAGACCTATACTCCAATTCAGAGCATCTCTGAAGGCTCACTCAGCTTTATAGCTCCCTCAGAAGGTCAATGGAGGCTTCAGTTGAGAATGGATCCAGTTTATTTTCACCTGAAAAATCCAGCTTCTTTCCTTTCTTCTCTAAAGTGTTAATCCCAATAAACAAACCTATAATAAACCACCTGCATACTAATCTCCATCATGGAATTTGCTTCCTAAGGAATCCAATCTATAACAATCGGTGCCAGCAGTAGTTCAAAGAGCCAAAGTGGGAATTTGAAGCTGGGCCACTCCCCACCACACA
This sequence comes from Craseonycteris thonglongyai, assembly GCA_004027555.1. Classification (NCBI taxonomy): domain Eukaryota; kingdom Metazoa; phylum Chordata; class Mammalia; order Chiroptera; family Craseonycteridae; genus Craseonycteris; species Craseonycteris thonglongyai. The sequence goes on along the minus strand of PVKE010041058.1, from coordinate 1,325 downwards.
GCAAACTCTTAATGAAATATGAATATGTTACCACACAGAGGTGGTGAGGAGCTCGGTTCTTTCTGTCAATGCAGTAAAGAATCACAGATCAGCTAGACAATGGAAAGCAGAGTAAAGCTTTATTGAAATATACTTCAAGAGAGAAACAGGCCAAGACAAGAGAAGTAAAGGTGCCAAAGGTATGGGGTTTGAGTTTTATTGCTGGCACCGAGGCAGCTCTGTATGATGTGCAGACTTACCGTAGGTCATTTGACATGTGTAGGTTATATGACTGTTTTTTTCTGTGTATGCCCTTACCCAGAACGCATATAGAAAAACACATGGGTGGGTGGGTCAAAACCTTAATGCTAATTAATTATAATTACATTATAATGAGGCTAAAAGTAAGCCAAGGGTAAGTTTTAACTTTCTGCACAGGTATCAAAAACCAGGTAATTCTGGTTGAATTTTACTTCCTTCTTATCAGGATGTTCTAATCACCAAACTAGTCCCCAGGTTGTTAGATCTGGGTGGTCACTAAGGAGTGGACTTGGGTGGTACAAAATGTTGATCACATTACCTTCTGCCCTCCTGTTGCTCATGCCTAGCTTCCTACCTAACATTGTTGTACTGGGGTGGCTTACTGAAGGCCAGGAACACATTAAGCTAGTTCTGTGTATGAGATGCTTAAAAAATATGAGAGAAACTCAACTATAAAAACAGTGCATTTGAACGGCTTTTGCTAAACTTGATTTTTCTAAATAAGATCATGTGTAGCTAAAGTGATGAATCAGCAACTAAAATTTGAATATAAAAGATCAACTGACATCTTGCAGGTTTTTAGGCAGGGTGTTGTCCCTGAAGGTAACCCAGCAGAAAAAACTGAGGGCCAAACTTGAACTTAATTCTGAGGTTAGCCAAACTCCAAAGGTTAAGCTTCCAGCTAAGATAGAACTGCTATGCCTAGGTCAGAAAAATTGTGGAGGAAGAAATGGAACGCTGAAACATAGAATGGGCAAATCTTGTTTTGATGCCCCTGTAAATTCTGTAATTTTCTAATTTCTCTAGACTTTCAAGCCTGCAGTCACGGCCCATATCTGCATTAAAAAAAAAAAAAGAAAGAGAAAAGAAAAGATACACTTCTCCCTTTCTTTTTTTTTTTTTTATCTTTTCACATTTATAGAGAGAAATTATCTTTTTGTCTTCAGTGCATAGTTATTTCTATTTTACTTTTTGACAGATAGAGAGAGAGACAGAGACAGAGACAGTTAGAGAACCAAACTGTGGGAACTCCCCAGTTCAGCATGTGGGTCCTGCCTGGGCCGGAGCCGGGATTCGATCCTCGG
>PVKE010041057.1:0-14333 GCA_004027555.1 Craseonycteris thonglongyai | reverse complement strand
TGACATTTTCTGATACTTCGTTTCCTCCTGCATAATATGGTGACAGTTGTAATACCTGCCATAAAGGGGTACTGTGAGAATTAAATAATGTATGCATTACAGATACATGGTAAACACTGGAAAAATGTCAGGTGTTATTATATTTCTATACAGAAATCTAGAGTTTCTCTTTCAAATCGCTTTATTTAAGCCTTTACCTTGTGATTAAGTGCCCTGTGGGATTCTTTGTTTGAACTAACCAGCTATAATAGAAAATATTCTATTTTTTCCAATGGATGTAAATAATTTTAAATGCTCAATATTAAATGGAAGAGTAATTGATCAAAGCTCTTTTTCCTTTTTTAAAAGATTTATTATTGTTTTTGACAGAGACAGAGAGAGACAGAGACAGAGACAGAGAGAGACAGAGAGAAGTGGGAGGTCCCAGAGCAGTCTCCATAGTTGTACATCATCAGTTTTCTTCACAGTTTTGTTCCACACAGGTGGGCAGGGGCCACTTAGGTCAGAAATTGGGCTGGGGACCTCCCACATGGGAGGCACTCCCCCTCATGCCAGGGGCTGAACCAGGGGGCAAAAACTGAATAGGGGGACCTCCCACATGAGACGCACACCCTAGTTCAGCATATGCGTTTGCAAGGTCCCTGGGGCTGCAAAGCAAACGCTTAACCCACTGAACCATCCCGGCTTTCCTCTTTTTCCTTTTTTTTTAATGTTACATTTTACCAGTTGTATATGTACATAAATGCACATCTGTTTTTGCACCTCTAGAATCCTATTTCCCAATCTATAAAAGCAACTATTTCAACGCTTTTAGCTATTTCTTTTGATATTTGCTTCCATGTAGTTAAAGGACATGCTGTTGTCTCTGATTCTTGGTTTAGCAATTTCAGACATTATCTATTGATTTCTCACTATTATAACTAATGAAGATTTGACTCCTTTATGTCATCATATATGTACACTTGTGATCCCTCTGTCTTACCAATGTAGTTATATTATATTTTAGGTTAGATAGGTATCCATTGGTTACATAATTGTGACTATAAGGGCTATTCACAGCTGCACAATGAATATTTTTCCTTTCTTTTATGGTTTTGCTACCTTTTAGTTAATAATTGTCTTTGTTACTGATTTGTCTAGTGTATTTACTGCTTGGTTCCCAAATACTTCTTTAGAAATACAAATTTCCTGGCAGTATGTTCTAGCACTTTGGGTAGGCTCTCAGTTTATTCTTCTTGGAGGTACTTTGCTTTAGATACATTTCAACTAGTTATAATCTAGACTGGCTGCTCTCCAAGTTAGCTTCAGAGCCCGTGTTTGTTACCATTACCTCCTGCAGACCTTCTTCATGTTCCTATCATCAATTGGATCCTGTTTCTGAAATATGATATATTTCTCCTCTTTGCTTTATCCTCTTGTTTTAATGGAGAATATCTCTAAGGGCTTCTTGGGAAAAAGTGCATGAAAAATATATTTTGACACTTTTCATGTCTGAATGTCTGCTTCACTTACAATTAATAATTGCCTGAATATAGAATTATATTGTGGAAATAATTTCTTAGGATTTTGAAGATAATTTCTTTTCTGACTTCTAGCTTCAAATTTCTAATGCTTTCTGTTTTTTAAAAATTAAACTGTTCATTTAATTTAAAACATATAAATGTTCATTCATTTGAAAGTATGTTTATTTGTTTTTTTCTAATAAGGCAATGTCTTTTCTTTGAATGTGAATCCCTGATTGAATTTCCTTGTCATAGTCTCACAAACCATACCCATAATGCTTCCTTTATAATTTATGCTTCTTTTCTTTAAAGTGGAATGAATCATAGATTTTTCATGTTTTTCCATGATCTTCTACCATTGACATGTCCACTCTTAATTTCATGTCTCCTTGAGCTACTCACAAGCATGCCAGGAACTGATGCTCATGAAAATGGCCTAGGGATCCAGTGGGACATGAGTGGACCAATGACGGTGTCTGCTGATTAGTTTATAAAAAATAGTCGATAAGAACCATTAGGTATTACCCCAGTGCATATGACACATAGATATTTTTCATTAATCATGCTGAAAGTGAGATGACTTCAGTCTCAGTAAGACATTCATGCCCTACAGTGCTATGTAGTTTTGGTAGCATCACCAACAATTCCAGCCATGTTTAAAACTTTTTTTTAATTCTTCATTTTGTGTGTATGTGTGTGTGTGTGTATTGTGTGTGTATGTATGTATGTATGTATGTGTGTGTGTGTATGTATGTATGTGTGTGTGTGTATGTATGTATGTGTGTATATATATTTCTTAGGTTGAATTCCCCAGATGCAGACCCTAAAATGAGGATTCATGTGAAAGCAATTTATTAGAAAGTGTTCTTAGGAAAAACTGTTCAAACAGTCAAGAAGTGAGAGTGGAAAGGAAGAGGGGCCCAACAAGAATGTGATATTGAGTGTAGTCCTACTGAGGAGGCTCTAGAGACAGTGTAGCACATACGTAGAGTTCTTCTCACCAATACCCAGGGAGCCAGACTGTCTACAGCCCTGCACCCTGTAGTCAGTACTTAAGGGCAGCCCCAGGAGGACACAAATCCCCAGGCTCTCAGCAGGCTGAGGCAAGGTGAAATCGGAGGTAACTCTCCTATGAAAAAGAAACAAGTGGTAATGTTGGGAGTGAAAGCATGCCAGGAACTGATGCTCATGAAAATGGCCTAGGGATCCAGTGGGACATGAGTGGACCAATGACGGTGTCTGCTGATTAGTTTATAAAAAATAGTCGATAAGAACCATTAGGTATTACCCCAGTGCATATGACACATAGATGTTTTTCATTAATCATGCTGAAAGTGAGATGACTTCAGTCTCAGTCAGACATTCATGCCCTTAAATCACTTGACTCCTATATTCAATTATGGAGGAATAAAACAAACTAAAAGATACTTAAAAGTGCTCGCTATGTTATCAAATTGTCAAAAGATTAATGTAATTAATTATGGGACTCTATAATAATTTTACCTCTCCAGGAAGTCAATTCTTATATTATTGTTCAGTTATATATTCTTCTATCATATATATTTGCAGAAACATCTTATTAATTCTCTCAAGCATTTGTTGAGGGCTTACCTTATGCTAGGCACTATTTTTGGTGTTGAAGTTAACACTTCGAACGAGATATGCATTAAGGCCTCTAATCATAGGATACATATATTCTAGTGGGAAGAGACAATAACTAAATAATGAGTAAAATGAAAATATCAGATAATGATAACAACTGTGAAGAAAATAAAGTGAAGTGAAGTAATAATAGAGTACCAGAGAATGGATGGAATGTTCAAGGAAGACCTGTCTGAAGAGGTAATATTTAAGCTAAATTATGATTGATAAGAACGCTTCAAACATGGAACTGGGGAAAATAATCTTCAGAAAGAGGGAATTTGGATGCAAAGGGTTAATTGAGCTTGGTGTGTTATGGGATCTAAAATATCATTACCTTATTATTATTATTTTCTAATAATATGCAGAGTTCTGATATAGTCGGACATATTATAAAATATAAATATGAAAGATCTTAAATGGAGGGAGCAGTGGGGTGATTTGGTTTAAAGTAATCAACTCTTCTTTATTTACTTATGCTCATGTAATACAAAGTAAAGGCAGAAATTTATAAATATTTTGAAATTGATTGGCGTGTCAGAGCAAACAAGAAATGAGGATCAGAGTTATGTAGTGCCAAATCACTAAAGCTGTGGGGTTGGATTTTGTGTTTTATCACTTTAAGAATCATGGTCAGCCACTGGAAAGATTTAAGCAGGGTAGTGACATGATTTACTTTATATCTGTGAAGTTTCCATAGAAAGTTTTATGGGAAATGGGGAAATGAGTAGAAAGGAAGAACGTGTAGGAGGGCATCTCTTTAGTCTAAGTCTAGACTAACAGATGATAGTGGAGTTGGAGAGAAATAGGCTGTTTCTGTAAGTTATTTTGGAGTAGAGTTGATAAGCGTTTCTTTGGGGAATAAATAAAGGGCCACGGGATGGGTGAAGTAAATATTAACTCCTAGATGTTTGACAGGAGAAACTGAGTGGATGGTAGACCCATTTCTGATCTTTCCTTATGTCTGACCTTATGGAGAAGAAGTGGTTATAAGTAACTTTGCTTTACTCTTAATCGTGCATGGAGTTTAACTGTAGATAAATGTACATGGTTCATCCAAATCCCCTTTGTGTAGTTCATGACTGATGATTTTTGCCTTTTTCTGGTTTTAAATTTTGTTCGATTAAAATAATTTTTTGACATACAGGAAGAACAAGAGAAAATTTGCTCTTATTATGCCATCTGCTCCTTTTCAACTCCTTTAAATAAAATTCTCCTAGGGAATGCATTGTCTTTTTTATGCCAATTTTGTTGTCAGAGAGACTGTTACATCTCTGATTTTAACAGACAGGTTGTGTGGTCACTAGTACTGGCTTCAATCTAGCTGTGTATCCTGCTGGGCTTTGAGGAGAGAAATGCTCTCTTTCCTACTTCTGATGTCACGAAAACTTGGGCTGAATTCCTGAGTCCTAGTTTGTGACATAATTGCATTGTATTTGTATGTCAGTAGACTTATAAACTATTTCTGATTTTAAAAGGACATTGCAAACATCACAGATCATCCCAGATTATCTGATTTATCTAAGTAATCTCTTTTCTGTGGATGCTGGACCCTGACTTCAGAAGCATGTTCATCTGTTTACATTGTTGACTGGGAAAAAGGCAAGATTCAGGGAAACAGAGAGCGTACACAATCATTACTGAATGCATTTCAGTTGCTATATGAATTAACATAGTTCCTAATATAGAGCCTGAAGGGGCTTATTTTACTACTATATGAAATAATTTCTTAGAAACAAAAATACTAATGCAATTAAAAAAGTAACTCATTGCTCTAGAATGTATTTTTCCAGAGTTATTGATTTTTATTATGAGATACAACATTATACTGAACATTTTTCATAAAAATTGAGTAGGTGTATAAAAATAATATTGTTTCTTGTGATTATGAAAATATGTCTGCTGTAGAAAATTGGCAAAATATATATAAAGTTGTGAAGAATAAAATATAAACAGTTTGTAATCCACTACCAGAAAACAGCTGTATGTCTATAATGTTGTATATATTGCCATTATTGGGTAGTTCTTTGATCCTTTGTCTCTATACATATGTATGTGTATGTATACACACACATCTATATAAAATATATAAAAGCTATTTGTGACTATTATAGAGTTAAAAAATTTGAGATCATACTATTTACACTATTTTGTATCCCATTCTTCCATATAATGATAGTTACATTGGAAAATTTGAAGATTGTATTATATTTTATATAGCATAATTTAGTTTACCTATTCCCCTCTGATTGGGGGAGGGGGGAGTTAGGTTATTTCCATTATTTTTAGACACTCAGAGTGTCCTACTATAATAAATGATACTGAAATGACATCGTTGTGAAATATATTTTAACATCATTTATGATTTTTCCTTAGAATAAATTCCTAAAACAAAATTATTTGGTTGAAATGTATAAATATTTTAAAGGTTCTTTTTATTTATTATCAAATAACTTCTTATGTGCATAAAGCATATTTTATTAATTTTTGCCTTTTTTGATATATTTTTAAATGTAAGTTGCTTGTTTCAGTTTGCTTTACTTTGTAATTTTATTCCATATTTTTATGCTTAGGAAACTTTAAGGTATTTGAAATATTTACTTGTCTTCTTTAGCTTTATTTAAAATTTTAATCCATCTAGTATTTATTTGACTAATTTTGGAGACTGAAGGAAAACAAATTTTTATTACTTAATTAGCAAGCTTCCCAGCATGATTTGTTGAACAGTTTAACTCTTTGTGAAATATTTTTATGAATTGTTTTTATTGTTGTTATTATTATTATTATATACCAAGAAAATTTCAGGGGAGTCTCTTTAGTTCTAGTATTCTCTTTAATGCTCATGTATAACTGTATTGTTTTCATTGTTTCAGTGTGTGTATGTACACCCTCCAGTAATTTTATGATATGTTTAGTTATACTTTGTTAATTTACTCTAACAAATAGGTACTACTGACATCTGTAATTGTTTTTTTTACTAGATATTACTGAAAATTATAGCTGTATTTTCCAAAGTTGGCCTGCTAATACATATTTTTCCACCCCAAAATATGGGATATTTTTTCATTTTTGCAAAATTATTTTCAGATTTGTCTATAAAATCATATTTTATTAATTATATTCTGTTATTCTTGGCTAGAAAAATTTAGCTCCACTTAATGATTTTATGGTTATTTGTATTGGGTATAATTTGACTTCTTTTTTACAATTTGGCATATATATAGTAACTAAACATTAATTTTTGTAGTTTTAACTTATTTTTTTTCTTACTGATTTAAATGTATAGAGTTTTAAAATATTTATACTTTCAAGCATAAAAATTATCTGAAATATCAGTAATGTCTCATTTCTAATACTTTTTATTTCTGTTTCATATTTGATAGCATTTGCTAAAATTTCTATCAAGTTAGCAAATAACAATAAGAAAAGTATTTTTGTTTTGTTCTTGATTTTATGTTTTGTTTTTTCTTTTAGCATGCTATGAATATAATATTATTTAAAATATAGGCATGCCTCATATTATTGTTCTTTACTTCATCACCCTTTGCAGATATTGCATTTTTTTTTTATTTACAAATTTAAGGTTTGTGGCAATCTTGTGTCGAACAATTCTATAAGTGCCATTTTTCCAATTGCATTTGTTCACTTTGTGTTTCTTTATCACATGTTGATAATTCTTGTAATATTTCAGACTTTTTCATTACCGGTATATGTGTTCTGGTGATAGGTGATCAGTGAATTTTAATGCTACAATTATAATTACTTTGGGGCACCACAAAATATGTCCATATAAGATGGCAAACTTGATCAATAAATGTGTTTGTTCACACATTTCTACTGACAAGCTATTCTCTCATCTCTCTGCCACTCCTTGGACCTCCTATTTCTTGAGACACAACAGTATTTAAATTAGGCCAATTAATAACCTTCCAGTGGCCTCAGAGTGTTCAAAATGGAAGAAAGAGTCTGACATCTCTCATTCTAAATCAAAAGGTAGAATTAATTAAGCTTAGTGAGGAAGGCATGTGAAAAACTGAGATAGGCTCAAAGGTAGGCCTCTAGTGCCAAACAGTTAGCCAAGTTGTGAATGCAAAGGAAAAGTTCTTGAAGCAAATTAAAAATGCTACTCCAGTGAACAAACAAATGATAAGAAAGTGAAACAGCTTTATTTCTGATATGGAGAAAGTTTTAGTGGTCTGGACAGAAGATCATAACAGCTACAATATTCCCTTAACCCAAAGCCTAATCCAGAGCAAGGCCCTAACTCTGTTCAATTCTTTGAAGGCTGAGTGATGTGAGGAAGCCGCAGAAGACACATTTGAAGCTTGCTGAAGAGGCTGGTTCATGAGGTTTAAGGGAGAGCAGCCCTCTCCATAACATGAAAGTGCAAGGTGAAGAAGCAAGTGCTGACCTAGAAGCTGCAGCAAGTTATCCAGAAGATCTAGCTAAATGATTAATGATGGTGGCTACACTAACGAACAGATTTTCAATATAGACAGAACAGCCTTGTATTGGAAGAAGATGCCACCAAGGACTTTCATAGCTAGAAAGGAGAAGTTAGTGCCTGTCTACAAAGCTTCAAGGGACAGGTTGACTGTCCTGTTAGGGACCAGTGAAACTGGTAATTTTAAGTAGAAGTCAGCAGTCATTTACTATTCCCCAAATCCTAGGGTCCTTATAATTATGCCAAATCTACTCTGCCCCTGCTCTGTAAATATAACAACAAAGCCTAATGACAGCACATCTGTCTACAACATGATTTACTGAATATTTTAAACCCACTGTTGAGATCTACTACTCAGAAAGAAAAGACTTCTTTCAAAATATTACTGCTTATTGATAATGCACCTGCTCACCCAACAGTTCTTATGGAGATGTACAATGAGCTGAATGTTGTTTTCATGACTGTTAACACAATATTCATTCTGTATCCCATGTATCAAGGACTAATTTCAACCTCCAAGCTTTACTATTTAATATATATATATATTTTGTAAAGCTATAGCTGTTATAGATAGTGATTCCTCTGATGGATCTTGGCCAAGGAAATTGAAAACCTTCTGGAAAGTTGTCATTATAAATGCCATTAAGAACACTTGTGGTTCATGGGAAGACATCAAAATATCAACATTAGGGAAGCCGGGATGTCTCAGTGGGTTAAGTGCTTGCTTTGCAGCCCTGGGGACTGGGGATCGAATCCCGGCCTTTCCTGTGCATACTCATATGCTGAACTGGGGTGTGCCTCCCACACGGGGGTGGGGGGCAAGTTTGGTTATTGACCCCCTTTTTGGCCCCTGACTCAAGGGGGCAAACCTCCCATGCAAGAGGCCGCCAGCCTGGCTCCCACCCACCTGTCTGGAATGAAATCATGTTGAAAACTGATGCTGCACAACTATGGAGACTGCTCTGGGCCCTCACCCTTCTCTTTGTCTCTCTCTGTGTCTCCCTATCAAAATAAAATAAACCTTAAAAAAAGAAGAAACATACAAAATATCAACATTAAAAGAGTTTGGGAAAAGGTGATTCAAACCTTCATAGATGACTTTGAGGGGTTCGAGACTTCAGTGGAGGCAGTAACTGCAGATATAGTGGGAATAACAGCAGAACTTGATTTAGAAGTGGAACCTGAAGTTGTGACTGAATTGCTGAAATCTCATGATAAAACTTTAACAGATGAGGATTTTCTTTTCAAAGAAGAGCAAGAGAAACTGGTTTTTTTTTTGAGATGGAATCTACTCCTGGTAAAGATGCTGTGAAGATAATTGAAATGACAACAAAGGATTCAGTATACTACATAAACTTAGTTGAAGAAAGCAGGAGAAGGGTTTTTGAGCATTGACTCCAGTTTTATTTTATTTATTTATTTATTTATTTATTTATTTTTGGACAGAGACAGAGAGAGATACAGAGACAGAGACAGAGAGAGAACTGAACTAGGGGAGCTCCCAGTTCAGCATATGGTTCCGCATGGGCCGGGGCCGGGATTTGATCCCTGGTTCCCGGTGCTGCAAAGTGAGCGCTTAACCCACTGAGCCACCCCGGCTTCCCCTGACTCCAGTTTTGAATGAAGTTCTGCTATGGGTAAAATGCTGTCAGACAGCATGGCATGCTACAGATAAATAGTGAAAAGAAGAGTCAAGCAATGAGGCAAATTTCATTGTTATCTTATTTTTTGAAATTGCCACAGCCACACTAACCTTCAGCAGCCTCCACCCTAATCCATCAACAGCCATCAGCATCAAAACAAGACTCTTCACCAGCAAAAAAATATGACTCACTGAAGGTTCAGATGATGGTTGGCATTTTTAGCAATAAATTGCACACTAAATGTATAATGTACTGTAAATATAACTTTTATATACACTAGGAAACCAAAAACTTTGTGACTTGCATTATTGTGATATTTGCTTTATTATGGTGGTCAGGAAATGAACGTGCAATATTGCTAAGGTATGCCTATACAATCAATTATTTCATTTCCTAAAAAGTGTGTTTAAAGCCCAGACTGCCTATTAAGATTTATTAAATGTTTTTTTTTAAGTTCTAATTAATTTGTCACTTTTTCTTTTACCTGTTAGTATGTTATATTTCATTAGTAAATTTCTAAATGTTAAATCATCCTTATGTTACTAGGATATTCCTTACTAGGTCATGGTAGCTGCCGATTTTAATGTATTATTGAATTTGGATTGCTTATATTTTAAAAGACACACATTCATCTATAATCAGAATTTAGATGGTCATAAAGAATTTATGAGACGTAAAATTCTGGCCATTTACAATCCATTTTTAGTGGCAACAAGAGTTACTATGTTGAGAAATGTTATGAGGTTGCAGGTTTGGTTCCATGGACTCTATAGATAGTGGTAGTATGGTGGTAGGTTGTGACAGAGTACTCTGTAGACTGCAGTCTGTTTTTCCTCCTTTTCCTCCTTCACGTCTTACCCATCGTCCTCCTCTTTCTTCTCTCTCTTCCTCTTCCTGCTTGTGGACCGGCAGTGCCACTCTCCGTCTTTCTTCCCATCCCTGCCCCCGAGCACATATCCATATGCTTGCTTACCTAGCAAATCATTACTCCAGACTTCATGTCCATGGCTCTCCCTGGAATCCTGTCTTGACCTCAATAGCAGGGATAATGCTTCTTTCTACCTCTATCTATTGTGCTCCCCCAATTTTTTCTGTTTCACTACTGGAATTATTCATTTGAGTGGCTTTTTAAATTTTTCTAGAAGGCCCTCTTCTTTTCATCTTTCAACCTCTAAAGGTTAAAAATAGCCATAGTATATACATGCAATTTTAATGAGAAATCATATTAAATGTATTTCTTTTCTGGGCATTCCTTTTCTGGGCTTGTTTCTTGGGAATTAAGTTGAATTTTTGGTGCTAGAAAGTCATGGGTTCTGTCGTTAGTTCAAGATCAAATGAAACTCAATATAGATAATTCAAATATATTTTTTTCTAAATATATTTCATGTCTGTTGCTCAGATATATGTATAGTCTATTTATGAAGCATGATTATCTTTTAACAAATACATAAAAACAATGGACATAGTTAATCCAAATAGCAAAATTTCATGTTTTATTGTTCATGCTTTGTCCTACTCCATCTCATATTCAAGTGAAGGATGAGTTGCTATAATGAGGACACCCTGAAACATAGTGCTTTAAGAACATGTAAATTCATATTGCTCATGTAATATTCTTGAAGTGAGTGGTTCAGGTTGGCACAGTTCTGTTTGTGGTCATTTAGGAATTCAGTCTTATTCCTTGTCTGGCTACCATCACCTGGAATGACCTAGTAACAACTAGAGCATGAATACTTCAGCATTCTAGGGGGAATAAGAAATACTCATACAGAAAAGGGAGAACATTCATGGCCCAGAAATGATACACATTGCTGTTTCTTACATTCATTTGAGGAGACCATAGTAACGTGGGAACCACCTGCAACTGAGACTTGGCAGTATAGCTGGGTAGCTGTTAACACATTCATTGATAGAGGAAAAAATGGAATTTAATGGTGCTCTAGCATCCTCACCCCTACCTTCCATAACACATCTCTGCTCAAAGACTGCATATTTGACAAGGACAATTTAGGCCTAAATGTGTTGAAAAGAAATCTAAAAAGATAGAAGTACAGAAAGTTGATCACTGCCTTTATTTTATTATTATTATTATTTTTCCAATCAGATAGAAAAAGAGACAGAGAGAGAGAGAGAGACAGAGAGAAGGGGGAGGGCCCAGAGCAGTCTCCATAGTTGTATGTTATCAATTTTTGACATGGTTTAATTCCACACCAGTGGACAGGGGGCCACGCAGGGTGGGAACTAAGCTGGGGACCTCCTGCTTGGGAGGCATGCCCCCTCAAGCCAGGGGCTGAAGGGAGTTGGGTGAGAACCAAACTGGGGGCCTCCCGCATGGGAAACACACCCCAGTTCAGCATATGGGTCCACAAGGGCCCAGGCCCGGATTTGATCCTTGGACCCCTGCACTGCAAAGCAAGTACTCAACCCACTGAACACTCAACCCACTGAGTCATCATGGCTTCCCCAATGCCTTTATTTTAGAAGTACCAGTTAGTTGGAACTTACAGTAATAAAAATAATGCTTATATAATGTATCTTTGTATGCTTTTGTTGAATTATTTGGGTTTAATCAACTTAAAATACAGGCTTTCTGAAAGTGTAACATAAAGATAAAGATAATTTTTTCATGTAATTTTGCATCTACAATGCCTATTTTAATATAAAATGTTATCTTTAACAAAATGGTAAATGTTTCCTGGAAAACATCTAATTTTTAAATTTTTTAAAGATTTATTTTATTGTTTGAGGTGTGTCTGTGTGTGTGTGTGTGTGTGTGTGTGTGTGTGTGTGTGTAAGAGAGAGAGAAAAAGGCCCAGAGCAGTCACCACAGTTGTACACCATCAGTTGTGACGTGGCTTCATGGATTCATCCCACACAGGTGTATATGGGTTGCACAGGGGCCTCCCTCATGGGAGGTGAGAACCTTTGCCTCCATCCTGGTGGTTACCAGTTGTGACATAGTTCAGCATTATGGGTTTGCATGGGCTAGGTCTGAGATTTGATAACTGGGTCAAGGCAAGCGCTCAACCTGTTGAGCTATCCCAGCATCCCCAAAACATCTAATTTGAAGAAGCTCTTTGGTCAGTTTTAGTGAGAATGAGGAGAATTACTAGATACGATTCTGCAGATTTTCATTAAAGTTACATTAAGTGATGACAGGGCTGTGATCAACAAAAAAAGCCCAAAGGGAACCACTAATAGAAGGCTGTGGCCAGGGATTTCATTCCAAAGAATGAGTCAGAAAAATGGAAACAAGTTTGTGTATATGAAGAATGGTTGCATCGTTTCCTACCACTGAATGGGAACTGAATGGGGCAGAAGAGAGGCACTGAAATGAAATGAAATGAGGCTGCTTACAGCAGAACCTGACCTAGTGTATCTAGTGCCGTAATTTGGATTGCTTATTATCGAACTAGCTTGGCTTTAACTGTATGAAGAAGTATTAGCCATTGGTTGTATAGAAAATGCTTTATCTTTCTTAAGAAACTGGGTTCTAGAGTTTGTTTTGTGTGTATGCCTATTTAAATACATTTTCTATTTGTGCATTTGGTATGTAATGCTTCACTTGTGGCAATAAAAAATGCAGTCCAAAATATGAATATAATTCCCTGGTGACTAATATGATAGAAATATGAGATTAGTTTTATTCTAAAAACCACTATAATGATTTACACATATATGATATATATTTCTTTCATATGCATCATACAAATATAAAATGAAAACAGTCAGGTTAGATTACGTATAGTCCTATCATACACAAAGGGGCTGGAATGAGAAAGATACTTTTAGACGGTATTTGGTAGACCTTTGGTGAGGTTTTGTGCTTAAATTCAATATTACTATTATTGTTATTGTTACTCATGATATTATTATTAAAATTCAGTAGACCATATTACTAAAATAGAAGCTACCATATTTTAAATTTTGGATGATTTTATTTGATGAATTATGTTTGAATTCAAATACAGAATGATAGACTAAATATCTATGCAGGTTTTTTTAACTTAAAGAGTTTGTTAAAAATTTTCACATTCCTAAAATATATAGTTAGTAATTTTCATAAAGACTAATGTCTTCATATTTAATGATTATTGTTAGTATATTTTGCATAGTAAAATATCAACTATATGTTTAAATCATATGTATAATATATAAATTATATGTATATACTGTCATTATTTAAGTAAACTCAGGTAATTAGGAAAAAAATCACTGCTTTGGATATAATGTTGAAATAAATGGCATGTGTCCTTTCCATTCTGAAGAAAAGGTTGTCTCCAAATTCTTGAAAATAGAAGTCATTTTGTTTTGGTTTTCAAGGATCATCTGTGAGTCTATGTAAAATGAGTAGAAGTAAGTTATAGGTACTGTCAATTAACTTGAATGCAAAATATTTTATTTATTTTTATGAACTTACTTTAATAATATTATAGTAATTATTTAAATGGAATTTATTTTTTGCTCAATGTTAGACCATGTGTGTGTGTGTGTTTGTGTGTGTGTGTTTGAGGACACCCTTTATAACAAAAACATGAAAATCTTTCCTCCAATAAAAAAGATCAATTTCTTATCATCTTATTGAAGTAATTTTGCATTTAAAAGTTTGATAACTTAAATCATATTGCATAAATTTGTTGTTCATTAATCATGGTGATTTGTTTACTGATATTGAAAAAGAGCATCCCTCAACCTTGTAAAAGTTAAACTGAAAAGAGCCATTGTTTAAAGAAAAAAAATATGGTATAGTAGTTCTCTACATGTCTGTGTCTCATCATGTTTACTAAATTTAAAATACATGGGTAAGCCAGGATGGCTCAGTGGGTTAAGTGCTCACTTTGCAGCGCCAGGGACCTAGGATCGAATCCCGGCCCCAGCCCGTGTGGACCCATGTGCTGAACTGGGGAGTGCCCCCAGTTCAGTTCTCTCTCTGTCTCTGTATCTCTCTCTCTCTCTCTCTCTCTCTCACTCTCTCTCTCTCAAAAACAAAACAAAACAAAAAAACAGTAAAATAAAAATAAATAAATAAAATACACCAAAGTTAGTAAGAAACTATGCCAGTGAAACTTCGTGGCTTTTGTTTTATCTGGGTTGTTTGTTCTT
>PVKE010041056.1:0-14305 GCA_004027555.1 Craseonycteris thonglongyai | reverse complement strand
GGAGGAAGCTTTCGCAGGGGCACAGCGCTTAGGCGGCATTATAAGGGCCTAATTAATAAAAAAAGTGATCGCTTAAACAAAACAAGTTATCGCCAACACAACACTAAAATACAGTATGCGAGACAGTCAACATCATGGACAAGACTGGCGAGAGACAACAAGAGAAGATGCTAGGTGAGGCTGCGATGATGCGCAGACAATCAGCTCACAGGGATAAATCCACTCGGACTCTCATGGGTCGATGTCGCACCGGAAGCCCATCACGCGCCTTTATGAGAGCCCGTGGGATGGACTCTGAGTCAGCTCATCTCTTTGTGTGACATGCAGGGATCCTTCTCTCTCGCGCATCCACATGAAACAACGCTCCTTTCTGCCATGTGGCTGCCGACATGGTTGTATTTTTTCATTTTTATTTTTCGATGAATATTTTGGAAAAACCTGCGAAGCACTGAAGCTGCAAAACATGAAGCGCGAAGTGGCGAGGGAACACTGTATTACCCATTAAACTCATCAAAATGAAGATGCTGACAAATGACAGTGAAGTAAGTGAGTAATGCCTTCTGAAAAAGCACCATCAGTGGGTAATAGTTTTTCTCTTCTAAAACCTATCCCGTAAGAGGGCACAGTTGATTCTATTGATTTATAGTACCATCAACATCCCTGTGATGTAAAATTTAGTAGCTAGCCCGGACATTACATTTTAAACTCAGAATCACCATCGATCTTTTATTTAGATCTGAGAAGCTTCTGGGGTCCTTCCAACGCTGGACTCTCACAAAGAGAGAGTCCTTCTCTCAGGCCCTTCTGCATGGAGCAAGTCATGCCCAGGACACCATCGTCCTCTTAGAAACCTATGAGCCCAAATGCCACCTGTTCTAACGAAACTCATGTACGACTTGTTTTATTTTATTTCATGTCGTTTTACATAATTCTTACTGGAGTAATTATGCTGCTTTGAGTAGCGGCTTATAACTGTTCCCCCCTCGGTGTTATTAAGTCTAGCCAAGTCCTGAAGTTTCATTAACAGAATGGAAACACTGTTCTTTTAATCTTCTGGGTTGAATTCTGGGTCATGCAAAGCTTAAGTGACATGACTCTAAACCTAACGTCCTATAATTATGGGCGGCTGTTTCGACTGGGGCCTGGTCATCATTTTCCCTTTGAGTCTAAGTTGGGAACGGAGCTTTCTGAACTGCAAATTAAGTAAGTCTTGGCGTGTTCGTCTGTGGTCAAGCAAACACATTTAAAGAGGCCATCCAGTTGCTGCCATTTGTTAGGCTTAACAGGAGATTGGGGCTGGGTTTACAAAAGGATTCTAAGTGGAGAGTGGAAAGTGTTCCTTAAGGCGGCATTGCTTGATGCTGGCTTCTTCCCATAGCCTCTTCCCAGTGGCTCGTGATTAGGGGACACATGCAAATACTTGAGGACACACTTTTGGAGGGGATACAAATAATGTCCAAAGTGATCAAACAACTTGCTGAAGGACTTCTATAGGGTAGCCTATGTTCTGGAACCAGTGCTTAAAGAAGCTGCTGATAATTGCTCTCATGGTGTAGTGACCACATTCTTACCACTGACGGTCACGTGAGGAAAGGCGGTGCGACTCATTACTATAATGGTCTGTTTCTAGAAATGCCCCTGGGAGGGTAGGGTCAGAACTACACCCTCATTTCTTTGTTTATTTTATTGTTTGAGAGAAGGTGAGAGAGAGAGAGAGAGAGAGAGAGAGAGAGAGAAACAAGGAGGGAGGGCCCAGAGCAGTCTTCATAGTTGTATATCATTAGTTGCACCATAGTTTAATTCCACACAGGTGGATGTGAGGCCCATGGGGTGGGAACCCAACTAGGGGCCTCCTGCATGGGAGGCGAGACCCTTCACTACCATCCTGGTGGTTACCACTTGTACCACAGTTCAGCATGTGGGGTTTTCATGGGCTGGGGTTGGGCTTCGATCCCCAGATCTTGCAGTTGCAAGGCAAGCCCTCAACCTGCTGAGCTATCCCAGCATCTCCACACCCTCATTTCTAATGGGAGTGTGGTAAAAGAGAAACTATGGTGCCGTTCGTAGAAGAAGGGGCCTGGGGGGCTGGCTGCCTGTCTCGGCCAAACTGTAGTCAGTGGAGCTTTGCTTCAGCATATGAGGCCATCTTTACGACAAGTCTGGGTGTTTAAATGTGTCAACTCTCCACGGGACCTACAAGAGGACATTTCCTAGACTAAGAATCTGACACTTTGTTTTAAGGATGACGATGAGTAATGTGACCTTCCACCTTGGAGACAATATTACTAATGAATGAAGCGTCTTTGTTTAGTTTCTTTTTTTTTTTTAATATTTATTTTTATTATTTTTGACAGAGAGAGAGAGAGAGAGAGAGAGAGAGAGAGAGAGAAGGGGGAGGGCCCAGAACAGTCTCCATAGTTGCACATCATTGGTTTTTTCCACATAGTTTCATTCCACAGGTGGGCATGGGGCTGCACAGGGCAGGAACTGGGCTGGGGTCTCACCCCAGTGAGAACTGAACTGGGGGCACTCCCCAGTTCAGCATATGGGTCCACTCGGGCCGGGGCCTGGATTCGATCCTCGGTCCCCGGGGCTGCAAAGTGAGTGCTCAACCCACTGAACCATCCCGGCTTCCCCTAGTTTTATTTTTATAACCCTGATAAACTGAAAGAAATGTCTTGTTGGTCATCAAAGGGGGGTCATCGGATTCATAGGTACGTGGTTGTGGTTTTTCTGCCAGTTACTTTCTCTGCTGGGGGAGCCTGTGGACAGAAAGAATTGGAAGAGAAAAGACGCAGGGCCAGGCAGACAGACAAATCCATGTTCCTATTTCAACCCTTCAGTCACGGGCTGGATGATAGTACGTGTGAAACGTGTCAGTCACGGGCTGGATGATAGTACGTGTGAAACGTGCCCTGTCTGTTTCCTCGGGTGTGAAGGGGAATCAGTGATGACGATCCCTCGGGGATCAGGAAGCAATGTCACTTTCTTCCCCTTTCGCTAGGTCTGCCCGGTGAATCATTCATCCCAAAGGTGGACTCAACAATTCTCTTCTCTGAAGACCCTTTTCTTATCACAAAAACGGATGGACCAGGATTGGGATATTATTCCTGGGAGGTCTTTGGAACCCAGACACAATAAATTGTCTTCAAACGGCCGAGATTCCTTCAGAAGCTGGAGTGGCCCTTCTGAGTACTGTCCGCTTGAGTCAGTGACGGGAGATCCTGTTTTCTTCTGTCCAGTCCAACCCTGAGTTCTGTAAAGCCAACTGACTGATACGAAGGCTTCTGCCTTCACCACCAATCTCCCACTTCAATGACATCCTCAGTGACTAACTTTCCCAATGGACTTGCCCTTTGGCCTAGTTTTCCACCTGCTGTTTGCCTGCCCGAGAAATCTGCTATGTCTGTGGAACCTGACCACTCAGCATTCACAGTGTGTCCTCTGACAGACTTTTCTTCCTTATTCCACGACCCTCGCAGCTCAGCCTGAGTTTCTGTCACACTCCCATGAAGATGGACAGCCAAATCAATATTGTGATCATCTTTGCTGTTAGAAGTCAATGCCCAATCTACACATTGTTGTTCGACCGTGTTTAGTGTTGCCTGGTTTAACCCACCTCAGAGCTAAATGTTGAGGCATCACTTTTAGCAACATTTTGCTATTTTTCCCCATAGCCCAGAGCGTGTACCATTTTGTACTTCTGGGTTCATCTAATTGCATACATCTTTTGCAACGATCCTTTGAGATTTTTCCTGTATTTTTGTTGTTGTTGTTGTTGTTAAATTTATTGGGGTGACATTGATTAATATCAATTACATTGGTTCCAGGTGTACAATTCTACATTACATTGTCTATACATCACACTATGTGCTCACCACCCAGAATCAGCTCACTTTCCATCACCCTATATTTGATTCCCTCTCCATCTCTCCCACCTACCTTCTCCTGTATTTTTTCTTGCTGACAATCATCCTATCCTGGATCATCTCACAAACTCTTTGGTCTTACCAATCTTTTCTCCTAACCTAAAGACCAAGCAGAGCTTACTCTAAGTGATAGATTGAATCATATGCTATGATTCTATAAAGTCTTTGATGTTCACGTCTGAATTTAATCACCTGTAGATGTTCATAGAATAAATGTCTCACTTCTGCAATTGAGGATATTTATAAATTATGTTAATTCCCTGTCATGTTTTTTACATTAAAAAGTAATCCTTTCAAATCAGTTTTCTGTTGTGTCCTTGATGTTATCCGAGTTGGCAAACTTTTTCTGTAAAGGGCCAGAGAGTGAATATTTGAAGCTTTGAGGCCATACAGTCTGTGTTGCAACTACTCACCTTGGCCATTATAACCATCAGACAATTTGTAAATATGTAAGGATGGCTGTGAGCCAATGTAACTTTGACTGTTGGTACTGAAACTTGAGTTTCATATGATTTGCACGTGTCATAAAGTATTAGTTTCTCTTCATTGGTTCCAAGCATTAGAAAACATAAACACCGTCCTTCGCTGTGGGCTGTACTAAACCAGATTTACTCTGTGGCGGCCGTTTTTCGATGACAGTACTGTTTATGGACAGGGACAGATCCAGATTTCATGGGGAAAGAAAATCCTCTCTAATTTTTTGTTTTTGTTTTTTTGGGGGGTGGCTCCTTTAGGAAGAAGAATACGAAATTGCAAATACAAAAGTACACACAGGGCTTTGGTAGGGGCCCCAGCAGACAAGAGGCCCTTGAAAACCCAGCCTCTTTGGTGTCCTGGTGAATCTGCCCCTGGCGATGCTTGGACAGTTTTCCACAAAAACCCCCAGACCTGGCTGACAATTGGGGTCACCAAGAGCGTTTTTCCAACAACAGGTTCCTGAACCCCGACAGGCTGCCTGAATTAGAGTCTCTGAGGTGAGAGCCCAGGAATCAGGAGTCTTGTGAAGCTCCCTAGGCAGTTGGGTTTGAAATTCACCACCTTCCTGACCATCGTACAGTAGGTAATAGAGCCATTGGAAGTGATACCAAAAATGCGTGAATTGATTTAATTGGGTAACTGGCCCAGAAATGTTTTAACCATTATTATTGACCCATAGCCCAAGTGTTTAGTTTTAGCAAGAAAGCCCTACTGGGGGATGCCAGGATAACTCTGCAGGGGAGTGCTTGCCTCACAATTGCAAGGTCAGGGGTTCGATTCCCAGCCCTGTCCTGTGCAAACCCATATGATGAGCTGCAGCACAACTGGTGACCACTGGGATGGCAGTGAAGTTTCTCGCCTCCCAGGCAAGAGGCCCCTGTTTTGGTTCCCACCCTGCATGGCCCCAGCCCACCTGTGTGAAATGAAACTGTCACAACTAATGACGTACAACTATGGAGACTGCTCTGGGCCCTCCCCCTTCTCTCTCACATCTGCTCTCAAACAATAAATTAAAAAAAGAAAAAGAAAGCTCTATTGTTACACTGTCTCAGCAGTGCATATATATGTATGTACTCTTGTTCTGGGCCATATACCCTCTTTTTAGCAAAGGTGACCCCATCCATAGTTACCTGGCTCATCACCATTTGGAATATTTTTATATATTAATCTTTATCTTCAAAGCTATTTTTTTAAAGATTTATTTTTATTGTTTTTGACAGAGAGAGAGAGAGAAGGGAAGGGCCCAGAGCAGTCTCCATAGTTGTACGTCATCAGTTTTCAACATGGTTTTGCTCCACACAGGTGGGCGGGGGCCAAGCAGGGTGGGACCTGGGCTGGGGGCCTCCCCCATGGGAGGCACCCCCCCCCCCCCGAGCCAGGGCCAAGCCGAGGGCGGGGGGAGGTGAGAACCGAACTGGAGGCCTCCTGCATGGGAAGCACACCCAGGCTCAGCATATGGGTCTGCATGGGCCGGAGATGGGACTCAATCCTCAGACCCTGGGACTGCAAAGCAAGAGCTTAACCCACTGAGCCATCCTGGCTTCTCCTTCAAAGCTATTTTTAAAGTGTTAAATCTTTGAGTTGGCATACATTTCTGATAATCCATGAAGTAAATAAATGGCTGTTGAAGAATATTTGATACTTAGGGCATCCCATTTGGGTGAGTGAGTCCACAGATGTACATATCAGGGTGGTAGCTGAGTCCCTTCTTGATTCATTCATCACCAGGTTTATAGAAGCCTGTTTTCATATCCCATGAATACTGTGCATCCTTTAAACTCTTCAAATATACCCTTATTGCTTCCATGATGTCAAACTTAGTCAAACTTGGGTCGTTCTGTCTGTAGACTGACCCACTACGCCAGTCATGCATTCACTTGTCAATTCATTAATTCATATATTCAACAAATATTAAAGGAATGCCTACAATGTGCTCAGCAGTGTGTTGCATGCTGAAAACCCAACTCTGCAGTCTTAGAGCTTAGATGCTGATGGGGTTAGAGAAACAATAGCAAGGTGATTGCACACAGTGATAGACAATGTGTAGGAAACAAAACAGGATGAAGCCACCTGTGTGTCTGTGTGTGGGGGGTGGGGAGGTGATGCAAGGGTGGTTACTTAGTCAGGGTGGTCTTAGCATTTGGGTCTCCGGGAGTCTGTGCTGAGCTGTCCAGCACGTGACAGATTAGAGGTCTTGAGGTGTGGCTAGTGCTACCTGCTGAAATGACATTATTGGATATAGCCAGCGAAAGAAAATACTAACCCTAAAATTAATTTTGTCTGATATTTTTAACCCTTTTCATGTGGCTACTGGAACGTCACATGTGTGGTTTGCCCTGTATTTCTGTGATGGCACTGGTGTAGAAAGAAAGCTCAATTCCAGTTTTTTCTGAAGCGCACACCTGCTCCGCCCCCATCCCGGGATCCCCACAGGTCAGGCGTGTGATGGGTTCTTCCGTGTCTGAGCCAATGCCGCGCTCGCTAGAATGGGTGGACCAGTGCCAGGCGCTGAGCAGAACGGCTTTGCATTCAGGCCCTGAGCCCTCACGTGACGGTGAGGTCGGGAATACTTCCAGCCCCACTTCACAGATGAGGACGTGGAAGTCCAAAGAAGACAAGAGGCTTCCTAAGATGACAAGACCACAAAACAACCGCGTGAGAAGTCCCACCCGTGCAGGTCTGAGGATGCATGGAGAAAAGGGATAAGGAGGAGGCAGGAGTTCAGGGCACGGATGGGGGATCGGGGCCACACTGCGCTCTCTCCTGCCTCTGTGGGGACCTGGGGTTTGTGTTCCCCCAGCAGCACCACCCACTTGCCCCTCCCAGGGCCCCTGCTGCAGGACCAGGAATCACACGATAGGCCTTTCTGGGGGTCTTTACCACTGGGAGGTCCTCTTGCCATGTTGTGGGGACCAGGGCTTTTGAGTTTGGGGCATGGTGTGTGTGTCCACAGCTCTTTAGGTACCGCTCTCTAGAGGAGCAGGATCCCCTCCCCCACACCCCCAACTTGGGATGGGGGTGTCCAGGTTTTTCTGCCCTGTTGTCAAGAACCTGAAGCCATGCAGTCACCCCAGCTCCATGGCCACAGGGTGGACAGTGGGGACAAATCACCAAATGCAGAGACACTCCGCGAGCCACTGAGATGCCTCCGACACCTGAGCAGCTCCCCCAGAGGCAGCCCCTGCCCCCGTCTTTCAGGAGAGCACTTGTTTCCTCTTTGGGTTCCTTAGGCCGATTGTGAATAGTTGCCCACACTTGTGCGGGGAGCCCAGGGACACAGCCGCTTGACAGCTACCTCGTCAGGGCTATTTATGGGGCTAGATGGCAAGGATGGGGGTGAGGAGAGGGTTTATTTTTAAAGGTATCTTGGTGTTCACACGAGGAGCCCCATTGTGTTCGATTCAGGAAGGGAGGGGGAGAACCTCTCAGGACAGCCTGACTCATCCTTCCAGATGGTGACAGCCCCGGAGCAGTGAGGCGGTGATGGCCCTGAGTCGAGCTTGATTCTGAGAAGCAGGAGAACTGGGTGACCCTGTAGAATTGTCCCCTGGGGCTAAGACATGCCCCCAACCTTTCCTTCTGACCTCTTCTCTTTCTGATCCCTTTCAGCCAGATTCCACCTGTCTCATAAACCTGGAAGAGGCACCGAGGTTCATACCGGCTGCCCGGGGCCCCCTGATGCATTTCTGTGGTCAATTGGCACCTAGAAATTTACCACTTTATGTGGGCAAGACGTAGGGGACACCTGAGACCCCCACTAGAGGCTTCTGGCAGGATGGCACAGCTGCCATCTTTTGTAATATAGTTGACCCTTTCTCTAAGGGCTAAAAGTGACACAACGAAAGCACCAAAATTAAAGGGAAAAAAGGCAAATGAAAACCAAAATATCCAGGCAAAATAACAGCAGAAAATAAGGACATCCTCATACATCCTTTTTTTTGTCTCAAACGATGTTTTGATAGTTGGTGTATTATATGTGTGCATGTGAAGAAATGTTTAGTTCCTTACATTAATTTCTTTCTGTACTTTATGACATTTCTGTGTAACTTATAAAATTAGAATAGGAAAGAGCTCTAAGTTGCTATTTATGGAGTGCCATTAAAACAGATTCACAGTGACGAAGGGGGACTAATACTGTGAACCATTGAATTAAACACTGAAGTCAAAACAACCCACTCGAGCCATCTCGCATTAACGAGGTAGCTCTTAAAGACTTACATTTTGTACTGATAAGTGTTCTCACGCCTTCTCCCCACCTCTCAGGTTTTCCCATGGATTTTTACAGTGATACAAGTTCAAGGTAGAAAAGATGGAAGTTACGTGAGCAGGCGGAATATGGGAACTCCTTAATCCTATGATTTTAGGAAGTAACTGGACTTTTAAAATTACCACCTTTTTAAAGGAATTCCTTCAACCCTTGGGAAAAGACTTTTGGAGCTCAGACGCTGACAGTGATCTTCTGAGACAGAGAGGGGAGAAAGAACGTATTTGTAAATGATTCGGAAGCTGTGTCCTATCTACATGTAGGATTCCTTTCAAGTTGCACCTTCTGAGTGAGTGTTGTATCAGTCAACATGCTCTGTTCCTTTCTCTCTTTTCTCTGGTATTCTATTCTGCATATGCTGCACACTTTGTTGTCGGCCCACAGTTCTCAGATATTCCTTTTCTCCCCTCCCCTACGCCCCAGTCTTTTTTCTCTTCTCTTTTCAGTTTTGGAAGTTTCTATTGACATATCTTCAAGCTCACTGATTCTTTCTTCAACTGTGTCTAGTCTACTACTGAACCCATTAAAGGCATTTTATTATTTTATTTCTGTCACAATGTTTTTTATTTCTAGCATTCATTTTTTATTGTCTTTTTAGAATTTTCATCTCTTTGCTTACAGTTAACCACTGGTTCTTGCAGGTTGTCTGTTTTTTCCACTAGAGCCTTAGTTGATAGGCTGACCAGCTGTTCTGTTTTACACAGGACAGAAAACAACAGTCCTGTCCTGTTTCACACAGTTTGTATGGTCAGCCTAGTTCAGTTCCTCTTCTGGTTGCTGCCCACTGCAATGGAGGACCGCAATTAAGTTTTAGATCAAAGACTCATAGAATTCCTATCCAATGTTAGAGTTCTGTATATCTTTATAGTTAATGGATTTGTGATTATTAGGAGTTAGATCTGTATGTGAAAATGATATAGAGTCATACCTCGGTATCTGACTGCTTTGAAATTTGTCAAATTTGGTACTGGACCCTTTTTGAGGCAACAATTTTGTCCTGGTCCTCATTGTTTGTTTGGTACTTATTGTGCCTCCTGGAACCAATTAAAAATGAATAGTGAGGCACCCTGTAAACTAATGGGAATGCCACGCACTGCTTCACCTGACACATAGTCTAAGTCTTCATGTTATATCTCCCTTCATCTAAGCTGGACATTCAAGGGGGGGGGGGGAACCCTTCTAGACAATTCAATTCCTCATGTTTGTTTTTTGCTTTGAAACAGATCTGAACTCTGTGAAGAAACTGCTGGACCCAGACTGCTTCATCTTCCAAGGAAAATTGAAGGTGAGACACGGTTGCACTCACATTCTCGGCTTGTCCTGCTTGCCCGTTGCACCCATTGGGGTTCAGCTGCAGGCTCCAGAATCCACTCAGGCTGGTTGGGGCCACCGGAGGGGGCTTATTAACAAGCATTAACTTCCAAATCTGCTGCAGCAATTGGAGGAGCAGGCTCCAGGCTGGGCTTCCCAGAACCAGAACCACATGGCTCTGCTGGGAGTCCGGGAGCTGACAGGAAGGGGCAGAATCAAGGGGCTGACCAGGAGTCCTCAGAGTCTCCTAATGTGGATGGGCTGTGCTCACGCTTTGAGAACTTTGACTTCAGGCATGAACACGGGAAGGGGCGTGAGCCAAGGAAACGGTAGGAATCACAAGGGCCAAGGGAAGAGCTTTGTGAGAAGGTGGTAGAGAGTGGATCTCAGCGGATTCCAGCAGTCAAGGAGGAGGTTGCTGGCAACCTGTAAGAACCGTTCTGAGATCCACCGGGCCACATGCAGCGAGTGACAGGGTGCTGGGCGTGGCAACGAAGGCAGCACACCCCCTCCTGCTGCCGGCCTCCCTGGAAGTGGGGGAGGGTTGGCGTGTGAGGCAGTGGGGACAGTGGCTTTCTCACAGGAGGTGACAGCCATATAACCTGGACAACACCGTGAGCTGTTGCAAGTGGCATGCTCTTGACCTGTGGGCCACCCCGCTCTTGCCGGCCACCGTGCAGTGAGTTGAGGGGTGGAGGGTGAGGGGGAATGTGGCTGAATACTGAGCCACATCCTGCCCCGATGAGAGGAAGTCACATCCCATGGGGACCCAGGTGCTGGGAGGTGTGGGCAGCACAAAGCCAGGCACTGGGGCTGACATGGTGAAGGGTGGCAGAGACACTTAAGATGGCACAAGCAATCGCTGTACTCATATTACATCAGAGAGAACATACTGAAGGCAGGTTGTGGGCGTGCCGGCCAGTGGTTACTGCCGTTTGGGCTGCTGGCACTTTATTCCCGCCTCCTCTGTGCCCAGGTGCCCCCAGGGCTTGAGTGGGGGCCCCAGCTTGGTAAGACACGTGTTTTGGGGGATGCCATCTAGCACCCGGAAGCCTGGACCTTCAGGGCCCCATCTTTCTTATGTTCACACTGCCAGCAGCAGGGGTCACAGAGCTGTGCCCATGTGTGTCCCTGGGAGCTGGGAGGGTGACTGAGGACGTGGGCAGCTGCTGTTATCTGCCCACCTTCCCTCGCTTGGGGGAGCCAACCTTTCCCTTCCACGTGGTTCTGGACAGGGCTGCAAATCACAGGTGCTCCTGGTCTGACTCCAGAAGGGGCAGCTAGGACACACACTCCCAGGAACACAAACTGGGGACAGAGGTAGCGGGGACAGAAAGTAGCTTACAGGGAGCAGGAGTTCCCAGCTGGGAGCTGGAGTCCCTTCAGAGGCCTGGGGCGGGGGGGGGAGCTCCCCAAATTGTGAACATCCCCATATTCTTCCTGCAAACCTTCTCGTGCTTACTTCATAGAGAGGAGTTTCTGTTCCTAATAACCAACCAACCAAACAAACAAACAAAAACCCTGCCTCAAACCAAGAAAGTCAGTATACTTGAAAGATTTAGCTATCACCGCAGAGCTAAAGAACTGCTTCGATCTCCCTTGCTCGGGTTAGTCGGGACTAAGAAAGTGCGAATTCCCACAAATCATCGGGGTGCTGGGACAGGCTGTGTGGTCAGATGTCCAAGGACCACGTGTGCCTTTGAAAAACAGGGAGGTATCAGGGAACGCCTCCTTACCTGGATGTATAAGTATTTCTGTTGAAGATATATGAGTTTCAAAGTAGCACATGAATTGTCTCGTTCATTTAACGACAAAGTAGAAGGTAATAGACTAACGGAGCTTACACTTACACTCTTCCCTTCTGCCTGCTGATTTTTACAAAAAGGATGTTTTCTTTTTCTTATGTCCACTAGTGTTGTACATACTTGATGTTAATTTAGGAATAATTTGCTGAAGGATAGCTTCTAAATGTACACAGAGGCACACAAACAGCCCTCGACACTATTCTGACAAGCTGTTTATTATTTCAGACATTCGTGTCTAAGCACAAAAGAAAAATGAATGCATAGTTACACAGAGTTTTATATTCAAGACCGGAAGGGGAACCCATGTCTCTGGAAGCTAAGATCATAGCAAACTACACAACAGAAGTGAGCCCCGTGCAGAGCCCTAAACAAGTCTTCCTATTTGGGGGAGCGGGGGGCAGGGTTGCTTAACGTGACAAGTGAATGGAAAGCTGACAGTGCCTTCTGGCAGAATGTGCTAACACTTAAAACCATACCGTGGTTCCTCCCGGCATGGATGTTCCTGTCCTGAGAAAGCCCTTGAGCTAGCTATAACCACCCTTGGGGATGTGGGTGAGCTTAAGGGGAATGAACTGAGCACGCCATGGGGAGATCTGATAGGTTCTTCCTGCCTTCACGCCTGCATTATCCTTCATTCCCCTCTCCCTCCATTATCAAGTGAACTAAAAAAAAAAATGAATAAAATCCTGACACACTGAGGTCTCTCTTTGGGCACTGTCAAGTACACCCAACGCCTATCCACGGACACCCTGTCCCACCTGAAGGGACCCGCTAGTTGTATGTCCTTGCCTGTCTGAGTCTGGTCGTTGTATCTGACTCGTTCGTTTAGAGGTGGATGGGCCTCGGAAGGCAGGTGGGGTGGGGAGGCCTGACCCCACGGGACATCCTCCTGGGCACCTTGGGTCTTCAAGGCTGTGTTGGTGGCGGATGGAGGTGGTGGCAGTGGTCTGGGAGGAGCTGGTGTGTGGGGGTGATGGGTAGCCTCAGACTCCTCCCTGGGCCCCGGCCCAGCCTCGTCTTCCCTGTGGTGAGGGCCCTGGGGCTTTCTTCTGTTTTCCAGGCCTTGCATCTATCTGGCCTTGACCTTCATGGTGGTTGTACCCTCCTCAGATCCAACGGTCATCCAGGCTTTTATGGCCTTGACATTCATTCACTGAGTCAGACTCATTTTGCTCGGGATCACCAGTTCCGCCGTTCAGCATATGAGTCTGCACGGCCAGGGTCGGGATTCAATCCCTGGAGCTGGAAGTTGCAAGGCGAGCGCTCAACCTGGTGAGCTATCCTGGCACCCCTCTAGAATTCAAAAAAGGATTTTTAAAGGTTGCCTTGTTACACACCTAGAACATGTCTGATGGTTTTCTTTCTTTCGTCACTTTTCTGTAAACTGTGCATTATTTACACGTGTAACGACCTACTAGGTCTTTATCATTTGTGTAAGAGAGCTCCAGGTAATTAAACCTTCCCAGATGAAGATGAGGCTTCCAACGGGCACCGGCTCTCACCTATGAACTACATAAGGCCTGTGTTTACAAACACGTTGCTATGATAAGCTTTTAACACATAAAATTAGGATCCTTAAAAAAGCATGTTTTGGGGAAGCCGGGATGGCTCAGTGGGTTAAGCGCTCACTTTGCAGCCCTGGGGACCGAGGATCGAATCCTGGCCCGTGTGGACCCATGTGCTGAACTGGGAGCTCCCCCAGTTCAGTTCTCTCTCTCTCTCTCTCTCTCTCTCTCTCTCTCTGTCAAAAAAACAAAAACAAAAACAAAAAAAACATGTTTCCCCTATTTTCTTTTCTTGGCACCGGCATGTGAAAAACTGGTCATGCTTTCTCACACGAGGTAGAGCTAGAAGCAGAAGTGAAACGAGTGTGTCATCACAAGGCCCTTCCTCCAGAAAGAAGGGTTCATTTACAGGGCGTCTTTGCTCATTGCTGAGGTGAGTCAGGAGGTGGAGGGCCACACCAGGGGGCTAAATGGCACCCTGAAGACCCAGCCTCCTCCCCCAGGGCTCGTTGCCTATTGCAGGTGAAGGTGTAAGGCATATGCATTCAAGAACAATTTAGCATGCCTAAGAAATGTTCCTTAAGAAAGGCCGCCTTCCAGAATGGCTTCCAGAGATCGTTCGAGAACAAAAAGTGTGAACGTTCATGCATTACATGTAGAAGCACAATAAAGCAGGGGTGGAGGTGGAGAAAATTCTCAGAAGCTCAGAGAAAAGGTTGTTCTTCCACTGAGTTAAGCAGTAAGTGAGGGAGTATTTTGTTGCATGTGAGGAGTGTGCTCAGAGCTTTTACAAGTCACCTCCTGCCAAAACTAATAGCCCAAGGAGCCTTCTTTTTTTTTTTTTAATATTATTATATTTTATTGTTAAATTTAATGGGGTGACTTTGGTTGGTAACAATCAGTTTCCCAATGTACAACTCCACATCACATCACCCATGCATCGCATTATGTGCCCAGCTCCCAGAATCAGGTCCCCCTCCAACCCCATATATCTGGTGCACACTCCCCCCTCCC
>PVKE010041055.1:0-14334 GCA_004027555.1 Craseonycteris thonglongyai | reverse complement strand
CCCCCAGTTCAGTTCTCTCTCTATCTCTGTATCTCTCTCTCTCTCTCTCTCTCTGTCAAAAACAATTAAAAAAAACACACACACAAAAAAAATACACCTTAAAATAAATAAATAAATAAATAAACCCAAGTGTGCCTTCATTATGAAGACATTATGTATTGACCACCTGCTCTGTACCAGGCTATGTGCCAGTGAGGGAAATACTAGTGGGAATTTAGTCAAGAGAATACAGTATGCCCAGTGTGCAAGAGGTTTCATTTTCATTATCTCACTTAATTTTCACTGAATTACAAGAACTTGTGTTGCTTCCAGTTGCTGGAACAGAAGTTCACTCCACATGGGAGGCTCTGTGACTTAATTGTGAACAAACAGACTTTCGGGCTAGATAAACCTAGGTTTATTTCCTAATTTTGCCACTTATTAAATTTGTTACAATAATCAATTTAATTCGAATTCTCTTAGACTCAATCTGTTCACACATAAAATGGGCTAATAATAACTGCTTCGTGGGCTAGTATTGGGAATAAAACAAGATGTATTTATATAAAGCATATTAGACATGAACACTTACTGAGCACTTTTTGGGGGGCTAGACATGTGCTAAACTATTTACAAACATTTCATTTAATTCTCACAACATCTTCCCTAAAGTACAAAGAATTCCAATCTTGTGCAAAGAAAACTAAGGATTATTAAGTTTAGTGTTTTGCCCTAAACCATACAGCTACTAAGTGTCCAGGTTGGAATTTCAGGTCCAGCTGTCTTACTCCTAACATCGTCCTTTAAAGGATTAGGAAAGCCTGATTTTTAGAGTTTGAAAGAAGTTTGGTTTTCAAGTGGCTCCTGCGTTGTAAAGAAGGTGAGACAGGCCAGTTCCTAAAGTTCCTTCCCCCTCATCTTGGCAGCTTCCAAAACCGCATCCTTGAGGTGCAATGAACTGGACCTCATCCACTCACATTGTTATTTCTTATCCATCTGGGTGTCTTCATCTTCCACATGTACAACTACGTCACTAGGGTAGGAGGGGCTAATAACAGAAGATGCAGAGTTATGCCAACCTCCACCTCCACTCAAGACATACACCTCAGGACAATCTACCCATCACAAAATAACGTCCTCTCAAGATCACAGGCTTGCCCGGTGCTGTGTGCCACCAGAAGCTATTTTATAAGGTCTATAAGAGAGGTAGCCTGCCTGATGCTTCTGTTAGACTTGCCTGGGCTTCAGAAGCAACAGAAGTGTTTACACATCAGTGAATGATAGAACAACTAAGCAAGCTGTCGCCTTTCTCACCAAGGAGACTGGATATGAAGAGCTGGAAGGGACATTGGAAATCTTCAATTGAAACTTTTCTTTTTATAGTTGTGGAAACTGAGGACCAGAGAGAGAAATATACTCATCTGAGTGTCTTGGCCTTGGTATTCTACTTATTTTGTCTGCCTTTTTCTCTGGTCCACACATATCTACACATACACACCCGGTTGCTTAAATTATTCCATCTAAAAATTCATTTGGATAAGTCAACCTTGGGTCTTAAAAATGTGTCTATTTCATGGAGGATTAAACTGTACACCAGCCTTTCGTTTTTTAATTAAATGGATTTTCGCAATAGAGCACAGCACCATGGGAAGCAAAGAAACTTCTGCGTTTACCTGATTTGGGTTTGAAATGACTTTATTCACAGTATGACCTTGAGTGACTTATAGCTTATCTGGGGGGTCTCATTTTCCTCTTCTGGAGAGGGAGGATGACCTCTTCTTCTCAGGACTGTAGAAGCAAGTTTCTGTAGTTGACAGTTCCTACCCTCTAGCAGACGTAGAGCAGGGCCCTCAGTAAACATGAAGGTCTTGCTCAGAACAGAGTGAAGAAAAGAGGTCTTGGTAAGCGCTGTGGTGAGGTGAAATGAAGTAAACAGGTGAGAGACCAACAAACCCTCAACAACAGAGCTGTATGTGGGCTAAGTACACCCAAGCTCAGAGCAGCAGACTAGTAAAACCCGCTAAAGGAAGACAAACATAAGTTGACCTCCAGCTGGTGGATGTCTTCTTAGAGTCCGAAGTCACAGGCTGTCTTGGCTCTACACAGGGGCAAGTTCTCCCTGTGCGCTGCTGAACACATCTGCTCAGGCCCCGTCCAGCTTTGCAGTGCTGGCTCTGCAGGGTGAGGAGGTCACCTGGGCTGTCCCTTAGGCTGCAGAAGAAGCAGGAGGCTCCTGTGCTCTCGAGGGGCCTGGGAATCCTAGCCCTAGCCCCAGGGGAGGTGACAGGCAGCCTCAGTTAGAGCCTTCGGCGTTGGGATGAGCCATGATATCTAGTTCCAGTAAAACCCACAGAATGTTCTGAACTTGTGACTAAGCCTGAGCTAAGTAAACAGCCCTCACCATCCACCCTCAGAAAGAATGGCGATGTGTGGGGTGGCCTAGTAATCTCTCTTTTCAAAAAAAAAAAGAAAGAAAGAAAGCACCAAGAGGCTGCACTTTGCAGTTTCCCACAACCTTGTTCAGCCCCTATTACTTTCATGTCAATCACTGTGTTAGGAGCTCTGTCAAATGGGAATGTTATTGACTGTGCTCTGAAGCCCGGGGCCTCCTCAGGGCCCCTGCAGGGGCTGCCTGCTGCTGCCTTGAGTCAACCAGAAGAGCTTCCCTTTTATCTATTTTATTTGCCTGCTTCATAAAATTTTATTGAAAAGATAAAAATGTAGAAAAGCCCTGCACTTCTTTAAAGTACAGAAACAGAATCTAGGACAATGATACGAAGTGAAGGGGGTGATGGGCCTATTATGGAGAGCGCGCGTGCGCGAGAAATGAAACAGCTGCTATTTATTGTTTATTGGGTACCAGACGTGTGCTCAATGAACCCTCACCCAACCCTAGACGCGAGGCCTATTCTCAGCCCCACGTTCGAGAGGAGGAAACTGAGGTCCAGAGAATTTAAGTATCAGATCCAGTCGGGTGGTCAACAAATGGTCCAGTAGATGTTGAATCCCAGGAGCACTGATGTTTGAGGGTGCGACCTTAACGACCACTCTATGCTGACTCTACCCCCAAGTCTCTCTTTGGGGCCACCGGGCCCTTGGCCCAGCTTCCTGTCTGCATCCTGGACTTGGCCACAGTCAACATCTGCTCAAATGTCCCCTCCTCAGAGGGGCCTTCTCTGAGGGCTCCATCTAGCGCCCCCTCTGGTCAGTCAGGCTGTCCTTTTCAGGGCTTCCTTGTCTTTCTTAGCCTTTATGCCACACTGATGCATATTTGCATATGCATTTGTTTGTGGTCTGTGCCCTGTGGCCCCAGAAAGTCAGCCCCTCACGATCAGGGACTTGGTCGTCTACAGCATGGTGCATCTCTGACAACTGAATTAGAAAAAGTCCCTCTGGACATAGGAGTATAAGGGGCATAAGAGCTGAAGACAGAAAGAGCTGATGGAGCAAGGCAACACAGAATAGCGTGCTGACCCTAGAATACAAGGTCAAGCAGCATCAGTTGGAATCACAGCTTTGCTGTCTATTAGCTGTGTTTTGGTTTGTAAGCAAGTTTTGATTTCCTTGTTTGTAATAGGTTGTAATAGGGCTAATTATTAATACCTCAGACTCAGTGCTACTGTGAGGATTAAATGAGATAGTGTGCATTAGCAAATGGCTCTTTAATATATTTTTTAATGGATTTCTCCCCATAGAGCTAGTCCCAGAAACATAGCTAAGCACATAGTAAATACTCAATAAATATATGATGGATGATAGAATGTCAGGTCATAGTTAATCATTAGAGAGGTCATGTTGTATTATGAAAAAAATCATGAGGAAGGAGTAAGGGGACTAGAAAGTAGACCCAGTTCTACCTTCGAGCTAGCTGTGCACTCTTGGACTCTTGCCTCTGGAGTCCACGTATCCTCCTGGGCAAAGCAAGAGGGCTGGACAGGGTGATGTATAAGTTGCCTTTCATCTCTGAAATCTACAGCATGGCCAACAACCCACAGTTCATCTGGTTTCCCTTGGATTTCCAGTAGCGAATCAGACCATCCTGATTGTTGTCAGGGAGCTGGATGGATCTGTTATGTTTTTTATTTGCTTCCTGGGTTCCCATTCAAATAAAAGTTCTTCGTACTGCTCAACCAGAAACGAACAGTCAGTGCCTTGGCCAACGGACACTGATAGTTACAATGGACCATTAATTCACTCTCTGATCCGGGTCTCCGAGGGTTGTTCTGGATTGCTGAGCCTGTTGATTAGGCGCAAGGAATTCCATCACCCCTTGTATTTGCTCTTACTGAATGGGCAGTGGACGAGCAGTATCAGGGTTGTCTTGGAGACTTCTGTTTTGAGTTCACCTTGGGGAGCTGGGGGTGTTTTGTTCCTGTTGCTTGGAAGTGGTCATTATTTCTTTTGACATGCTGATTTATTGGAAGAGACGGCTGCCAAAATTTCTGCATCTAGGAAAGTCATGTAGGTGACCTGGTGTGAAAGTTCTGTGTCCTTAGTCATCAACCCTTTAGCCCTAATTTTCAAGACAACTGATACCTTACCTTTATCCTGTATTCAAAAAACCACACAATGACTTCTCAGGGTTCAACAGAGTCATCCTTTTATTGTGAACCTGTGTTTTATGGCCGGTGATCTAGCCAACGCACTTCACTGATAAAATATATATGGATTATCTGAAAACTCATGGTTAGTCTTACCTCTTCTTTGATATTTAAAAAAATGAACAATATATAGCATTTTTTGGTTTTTGAATCATTTCACACTTATGATTTAATCTTCATAAAAGCTGCCTGGAATTAGTATTGTGACAGATATTATTACAACCTTGTTTTTCATGTGTGAAAGTGGCCTGAAGACACAGATTAAGCTGGGTCTTTTCTGACTCAACTCCTTGGCTCACAGCTGAAGGAAAGCAAAGGAGAATGAGCCTATTTGAAGGCAGTACTGTTTACAGCACCCTGCCAACTTAGTCACCTCAATGGGGGACACAGGAAATCTCTAGGAAAGGAGGAAGGACCTTACTAACCAGCAACTTGCTTACATAAGAACCAGTAAGAGAAGACCTGAGCTGCCTCCTGGCCCCACGGAAATTCCACAGGGCGGTGGGGAGGCAGTAGTGGAGATAGGGACTCAGGAGACACCTGCTCAGAAGTCAGCTAGAGAAATGCCGGAGAGCTCAGCATGTTCAGTGCTTGCCTTGCAACTGCAAGTCCAGGGATCAAATCCCAGTCTTGGCCCTGGACCCAGCCTGTGCAAACCCACGTGCTGAATTGAGGCACAGCTGGTAACCACCAGGAAGATGGCAAAAGTTCTTGCCTCCCATGCAGGAGGCCCCTAGCTTGGTTCCACCCCACGTGGCCCCACGTCCACCTATGTAAAATGAAACTATGCCAAAAACTAATGATGCTCAACTATGGAGACTGCTCTGGGTCCTCTCTACCTCTCTCTCTCTCTCTCTCTCTCTCTCTCTCTCTCTCTCTCTCTCTCTTTCTCTCTCTCTCTCCCTCTCTCTCCCTCTCTCTCACTTTCTCTCAAAACAATAAAATAAATCTTAAAAAAAGAAAAAGTCAGCTAGACAGGTTGAAAGCCCTTGGACTGCCATGTGATTTCCTTTCTCTGTGCCTCACTTTCTTCTGGGATAAATGAGAATACCTCCCTCATAAACTATAGAATCAAGTGTAGGAGGAATGCTGGTCAGAGTTTCTGGAACAAACCAGTAACTACAAATTAGGTGTGATGGTGCACAACTTACCTCACTTCATTGGGCCACAGTTTCTTTCTGTAGGTGGTTAGACTAGATGTATTCTCATTGTTTTCTTCAAGCGCCATGCAGAACATGATTTATGAAGGCATCTTATGGACCAGAGAGAGAGGCTTGTTACGGATTTATGGAGTGACATGCTACTGGTGTGTGTTAAGCTGGGTGGCGGGACCTTCTGAGTGAATAGAAGGTGGTTGTGGTTATTACATATCACTGATAACAAGAGTAATATTTTTTAGAGCTATCTTTTATTGAGCACCTGCTAAGATATATATTATCTCATTAATTCCCTATGAAACGTTACAAAGCAGGTAATATCAGCTCATTCTACACAGGTCGAGAGATGAAAGCTTAAATAGGTTAACTGATTTGTTTAGAGTCACCCAGATTGCCTGTGGTGGGTTAAAGCGTGTTCTGTCTCACTGGTTCTCATGCCCTTTGCCTTAACCTATGCCGGCTCCATTCATTCAAACAGCTATTTAATCTTTATATGACCTTCCTTGTCCTTATTCCACGTTGACTTCCTTTCCTATGTTCACTCTTCTACCTAATAAAAACATAATGCTTATTTAAATAAATGTAACTACTGCGGCATTGGGTGCCTTTGTGAGTGTGTGATCTATTACTATCTACCTCAATCTATGTCTTTATGGCATAATTCAGCATGTTAATATTCACTTTGCAAAGTGATTTGAGTCACTTCCCTGCAAAGGTGCTGGATTCAATTACATTCGTTATTCTTCCTAAGCATATACAAGTCATGGTTCAGGTGAACTAGAAAGTAACTCCCATTATCCTTAGCACATTCCATCACATTCACTATTCTCTGTGACATTTATCAACACAGCATTTAGACATTTTAAAGAAAAAAAAAAATCACTTCAAACTCCGAAACATTTAACTAACATTGAGCCAAATCCCACAGGTGAAAAAGTCACTTCCTTGCTACAAATGACACCAGATTGCCTTGTGGAAGTAAATGAGAAGATATAAAAGTAACATGCTGAGAGTCAGCGTATGTGAACTATTCAACCTAATTGCTGGGACGTTTGTTGCGTCATGCTTACAGCCCTGGTCATGTTACTCCAATAATACCTGACTCCCATGTACTAAGATAGAGAAGTTGTGGTAACCTTTTCTTAGGTCCCCTTTGGCATCTCCATGTGCAAAAGCTCTGTCTTCTATGGCATGTGCACATAGCATGTATGTAACAGTATCAGTTCACATTGCCTTTCAACTATCAGCCTGGCTGGCATTTACCAATCTCATTTCCCTTAGTCATGGAGAAATCAAAGTCCTACTACCTGCTCCAACTTCAGTCATTTTGGGTGCTGGGGACAGAGTCAATGCTGTCTTAGGCCGAGGTCCCTAGAAGCAGACCCTGAGATGGCAATTCAGAAGCAAGTGATTTAGGAAGGCCATGCTCCCAGAAGAGCCGGGTAAAGAGACGAGGGAAGCAGGGCAAGAAGGAGGTCTCAGAGCAAGTCCAGGGAAGGGAGCCTCATCCTTATACTGTAGGGCAGCTCTGCAGTGTCGCTTCCATCCCGAGCCCAGAAAGCCGGCTGTCACTGCTTCCCACGTGCCTTCAGTCATTGGTCAAGGGTCACTGGGTGTAGGGAGGGAAGTGATAAAAAACCCAGGGACTGTCTGCACAGGAGGGCACACCTGCTCCAGCAGCCTGAGGGCCATCCTGGTAGGGAGCTTAAAGCCCACTCAAGCCGGCAGGACTCGAAGAAATGGTAAAGGCATCTAAGGGCATAAGAGTGAAGTACCAACAGTGTCCACTAGAGGCAGCCACATGGCTCAACCATCCAAACCCTAACATCATAATTCCTTGATATTTGTACTGATTTGCTAGGAATGCCAGAAACTGAGTGGCTTCAACAACAGAAATTTATTCTCTCACAATTCTGCAGGCCAGAAGTTCAAAATCAAGGGGTCAGTGGGCTGATTTCTTCTGAGGGCTGTGAGGGAACGATCTGTTCCAGGGTTTTCTCCTTGACTTGCAGATAATCGTTGTTCTCCCTGTTATGTCCTTAGCTTGTCTTTTCTCTATATCTCTGTGCCCAAATATACCCTTTGGATAAGGACACAAGTCATGTTGGATGTAAGGGCCACCTACCTACAATATGACTTGTATTAACTAATTACATCTTCAATGACCCTATTTCCAAATAAGATCATATTCTGAGGTGCTAGGGGTTAGGACTTCAATTGTGATGGAACACAATTAAACCTACAACAAGATTCTTCCATGTCAAAGACTTTATTAAAACTCAGATCAGTAACCTACTTCCATACCCACATTCAGCTTCTTATCTCCCGGCACTGCCTTCTAGAAGCTGCAACTCTTTCATTTGTGCCATATCTTCAGTCCTTGATGAACACAGCACAACATAGGATAGTTATAAAATAAAGGGTTTCAGAAACTGCTTTGTAAGTGACAAACTCTTCCACGAGCTTTAATGGCCACTGATTAGCATTCTGTCAAGAAATGTATATTGAGTTCCTATCTTGCATTTAACACACATTCCGCAGTGTTTCTGATTTGAGGAAAGCTCTCTAAGCATACAGAGTAGATTAAAGGAAGGAACCGTAATTTTGAGTCCATTATGGTGTCAGAAATTGAAAAGCACAGGAGTTTGGATGAGAGAATCACAGAGGAGATGCTAGGAAAGACATGTGAGAAATGACCTCAGGGGACAGTTGCACAAACTGGTGACTCATTTGGCATTGGCAGGCACATCATGGGGAGAAAAGGCAGATCTTGATTTTTTTTTCTTTCTGTATCCAAAGGGATGGTGCATCCACATTTTATTTTATTGTATTCCTACACTGCTACTGGTCTCCTGGTAACTGCCACATAAAAGGCGAACTCTTCAGCAGCACCCTAACAGACCTTGCCCCTGCCTGCTCTCCAGCCTTATATTTCTGCATTTTCCCCACACACCCTGATTCCCATCTTGTCAAACCACGTGGAGCTAAGCACCTTACATTTGTTTCTTGTTGCACCGGCTGTCTCTTCCCACAAAGCCTTTCCCCAAGGACACCTGTCTGCTGACTGCCCAAACTAATGCTAAAGAAGGGAAGCCCCCAGGAGACCCCTGCTCTTCTGCTTTTTTGATGCTTTTGCCTCTTGTAAGTCCTTCTATCATTCTTCTCACAGTGGATGTCAATCGTTTCTTACTGTGTGCCCCCTCATTAAATCGTAAACTGGAAGACAGGACTATGTTGGACTCATCTTTGTATCTGCAATTCTTAGCAGAACATCTTGTCCTTGAACACAGTGAATAAGTATTTGTTAAATGAATAAATGAATGTAAACACAGACTAAACAAGGTGCTGGGTAATGCATTCCACGTCACCTGCGGGATCTTTCTGGCATTGGGAAGTTGGTGAAGGAAACTCTGTAGGTTATAGTCCTGATTGGGGTTTTTTGTTTGTTTGTTTTTGTTTTCAGATTCTGATAAATATATGCTCTCTTTCTCAGATGCGCCCTCCTGTACTGTTCCCAATCCCATCAGGCTGTGTGTTTGACCCTTAATTTAGTTGCCAGACACCTCCACACATTAGCTCAGCTTTCAGAGCACCCATCCCGGAAGCCTACTGTGGATGCCCAGGGGCGTCTCCACCGTGTGTTCACACCAAGTCTGATGGAAAAGGCTTTCCCACAGAGGAGACACTGCTTATTAGTAACACAAGCGCCCTCCTAGCTAATGAGCAGCTTCTCACATGTGACAAGAGGAAATCCTGGGAGGTTCTAAATTAAATTACAGCAACTGGAGAAGGAGAGACAGAATTGCTAGTCTGCGAATGGCTGCTGACCAGTTAACAAAAGACTTCTCACGTGCTTGTTTTGCCTGTTGGAATTTCAGATTAATTTCCCGGCGGTGATTTCTGCAGATTCTTTTAGCCAGCCACCATCTAACTCCAGGGCACCCACCCGCCTCTTGTTTACCAGAGGGCTTCCTGGACTACTGCCCCCAGACTGTCCATAGGACTAGAGGTTTCTATATTTGGACTCAGCTATCCCAGAACTGTTCCCACCCACCCCCACCATCACCCCAGCTTGCTTCACCTTCTCTCATCCCTTTGCCTATATAGCTCATGTAAATCCTTTAAGATTACCTCTTCCTCCGCCCTTCCCCCTACTTGATGTATAAAAACGCTTTCAACAAGCTGGAGAGGCAGACATGCTGTCTTTTCTACCTAGCCATGCTGCTGGTCATTTAGGCTACACACCCCAAGACTTGTCTTTTGGGGAGCACTTTGGGTTTGATATAACCTTACTTACCAAAAGACTTTCAGCCATGGGAGTTAAAAAGTTTTAATTTATCACATGACTGAAGTTGCTAAACTTCAACAAGTGCCCTGTAATTAGCTCTTTTTCTCCACCCAATGAGGACATTTCTGTTCCAATTGCAATTACATGAACATATTACATAAACTCACCCTCACTTTTCCATTTTTCAGAAGGACTCTAACAGTAGTATCTGGATTCCAGCAATCAAGAAGTTAGAGTGTATCAACATGATAAGTTAGAGGTAGAAATCAAATTCAAAACTGGGCTATGGTAATTAATGATTTTTTTTTTTTACCTTGGGCAAGTTATTGAAAAATTCAGTTCCTTCATCTATGTAGGGGTAATAATAACTGACCTTATAGTATTTGGTAATGATTATAAAGTATGCAAACCACATTATAGGATATAACTCTGGGTTTCCCAACAGGAGTACTCTTGATGCCCATGGTGGGATAAACTTCCTTCTGTGCAAGTCTGTTGTACACATTAGGAGACAGTAAACACCAGGAGTGTCCCTGGTTACTGAGGCAACTGAAAATACCACCCCTCCAACACACACACACATTGCAAAGCCCCATTATAATGAGATAAAACTTATCAAGTGCTGTTACATGCTAGATATTGTTCCAGGAACTTCATTTGATTCATCTCATTTAATCCTTATAAAAAAAACTTTATGACACACTGGGAGATTACACAAATTGCTTGGTTATATAACTGGAGAGTCAAGGCCCTGCTCTTACAGGCCTGTGAGTTTAGTGTCTGAGCCATCCTGACTTGAGGGAAGCATAGTCGGTACTGGATAAACATTCTCTTCCTTTCTGTCTCCTGGTTTGGTTTCATTTCCGGGGTCTTTAGCTACCTCCTCAGAGAGGGACAGACTTTGTCCTCACATCTCTCTCAAGGACCCCAGATGCCCAGCTTCATTGGCCCAAGATCAATGTTGATTAGAGTGGACACCTCTTCTTTTCTGATGACAGATATCTTGGGTCAAATTTATCTTGCTGTAACATGGTATAGCCCATTTCCCACTGAAGGTTTTCTTTCTTTCTTTTTAAATTTTAAAGGTTTATTTTATTGTTTGAGAGAAGGTGATAGAGAGAAAAAGGGAGAGGGCTGGGGGAAGACTCCATGGTTGTGCATCATTGGTTTTTTGACATAACTTCATTTCACACATGTGGAGATGGGGCCTCATGGGGCAGAACCAAACTGGGGGCCTCCCTTGTGGGAGGCAAGAACCTGCATTACCCTCCTGATGGTCAGTTGTGTGGCAGTTCAGCATGTGGACCTGCATGGGCCAAGATTCGATCCCTGGACCTCGAAGTTGCAAGGCAAACACTTAACCTGTTGAGTTATCCTGGCACCTCCAACTGAGAGCCTTCACTGGGGAGAAGTGAATACAATATTGGCCCACACATGTTTCCTCTCACTTGATTCTTCTCCTTCCTTTCCCCCAGGGCCCTCCTAGGCTGTGGGTAGCACCTCTCACTCAGCTGATTTGTATTATTGCTGCATGTGTCTTGGGAGGTAAGAGTTCTGCACCCAATTCCAACGTGTATGGTGAGGGGGTTCCCCACACATCCAAGTAATTATCCAACACCACCTGGGTGTCCTACAAGTCAACTCAATTCTGGTACCATCTACCTGGAGATAGCATCAGATCCCACAAGTTGAGGACCTGTAAGACTGCGCACGCATGTTCACACACACACACACACACACACACACACACACACACACACACACACACACACTCACCCTCTGGCACCAATAGCAAGTCCAAAAGTCCAAGCTGCCACCTGCAATTCTGACCAACTGCCTATAAATCAGAGGTTTCAACAACCCTCTCCTTTGGTTCAATTAATTTGCTAAAATAGCTCACAGAACTCAGAGTAATTTTACTCACTAGACCACCAATTTACTGAGTTCTGGTTAACAGAGACCCTACTTAAATTTACCCATCATGTACCAACCCCACAGGTGGCAGATAACTGAGAGTCTACTGTATATAGTATATGTAATCAGCATATTATATGCACACACATATAAGGTGATTTTCATATAATTTGCATATCATTACTACTATTTGAAGGACTCTCAGAAATCATCTCATCTACATTCCTCAGAATAAAGGTGCAGGCACTGGGGTGTCATCCCTTGCCAAAGGTCATACTTGCCCACAGTGCGTTCAATTGAAATCTAGTTTCCAAAAGTTTCACACCCAAGTTGAAATCAAACCATGGCCCAAGTAGGTTCCTCAGACTGTGCTAGTCTGGTTCCCAGTTAATATTATCCTCTTCCTGTTACAAATAAGGAAACTGAGTCTTAGAGAAGATCTAAGGGATCTGCTTCCCCAATGTCATACAAGTAGGAAATGATGGTGACAGAGCAGAACCTGCACTTCCAGCCTCCATGCCTGCGCCCTGTTCAGCTATATCACATGGACACAAATAATCCATTATTTGTAAAAAAGAGACCAGTTGATGTCCAGAACAGGCACGACCACGATACGCTGATTGTTTCATCTGTGCAAGTAGGGTTTTCAAAAGCTCTCAAGGAAGGGAGCCTCTGGTTTGTGCTGAGTCCTGTTTCTGCTAATTGCTCTTGTTACAGTTTCAAGGTCATGAGAACCAAATTGCATCTCTGCAGCATTATAATGCCCTGAAAAAAAAAATCAGAAAAAAAGGGGTTTTTCTGTATTTGCTTAGCTTACACACAGACATCTTTGTTCCAGATAAGCCCCTCACAAACATGAATGGCCATTGTGATTGCATTTATCTGGGAGAAGGCAGATAATTTTCTAAAAGAGGAAGCTGGGTCCTCAAGAATTCTGCAGGGACCAAAAAAAGCAGAAGAACATCGTGGAGCCAACCTCCATCTCTGTGAATAAAGAGACAAGACATTCCTAGCATCTTGCCAAACAAAGTGGCTCTGGGAAGGTTTTCAAATCTATGTAGCGGAGACCTGGACCATCAGCCAGGGCTCGCAGGACCCAGAAGTCAATGAATCCTTCCGAGAGAGAAAGGGATGGGCTCTATGGCTATCCCTTCGTAGACTGGACACTCAGACACACCTTGCTGTTCCTGGCAATAGTGACAGGGTGCCTCACTCCCAGCATGCACTTAGAATCATTTGCCGCGAATAAGAATGAGTTTACTCAGTCCTTCAGCCACATCATGAATAATTAGGCATAAAGCATGTCTCAGGCACCAAGCAGAGTTTCCCCCGGAACTGGCCAACTTCACAACCATGTGCCCCTTTGCACATATTGACAAAGTGACGCTCAAGGGCTATGGAACTGAGCAAAGTCGTATGGTCTTAGGCCAGATGCTTCTCCAAGGTGGCTTCGACTGGCTTGTCTGCAGTATCATGAGGTTGAACTAGAAGACCTCGGAGCCGTTCTAGCTCTGACATTTAAGGATTTTAAAACAGGTCCCTAGAGGAGAATACATGCCATGGTCATAGCCCGTTAGGTACTATGGCTGTAGTCAATGGTACCCCCATGGTTTCTACCCATTAATTAATGAATCAGGTCCTCACTCTCACATTCCCATGGGAAGCATGTATGAGGCATCTCTTCTGTGTATGTGTCCAGCACCAGGGAATACCCAGGCTACTCGGTGACATTGACAGCGAGCAGGCATTGACTCGCTAGTGTGCTGCCCACCCCACAGCAATGAAAATGGCCAGGGGCCCAAAAGGATAGAGACCTCCTTCTATCTGGATAAA
Source organism: Craseonycteris thonglongyai (assembly GCA_004027555.1). NCBI lineage: Eukaryota > Metazoa > Chordata > Mammalia > Chiroptera > Craseonycteridae > Craseonycteris > Craseonycteris thonglongyai. The sequence continues at coordinate 562 of PVKE010041055.1, read as the reverse complement.
ATACAAATCAGCTTTTCTATGGAGAAAGAAACAAGCCAAGAATAGAGGGGGCCTCACACACAGCTAGGAATGAGGCAAATCTCAGCTCTGTCACTTACTGAGTGAATACGAACATGCTTTTCAGCTCGCTATGCCTGTTTTCTCATCTACACTATGAGGGTGGCAAAACCATGCTTGAAAATAATAATAATTTTTTTTGAAGTGTTTGGCAGGACTCAGTGAGGTAATCATTGAGAAAATGCCCGTGAAATTGTAAGGAATTTTTTCGTTTATATCTACTCTCTTTTCTCCCTTCTTTAGCACAGAATGTAATACTGAATATACTTAGAAACATTCATTCTTCATAATTCTAATGCTCATTTTCAGTCCCAAATAGTGAAATTGCTGGCTCTTGTCTCTCTCCTGAGATTTAAAAATATCCATATCATTTAGGCCTTTCCTTTACAACCTCCTAGGGGCTAAGAGAGGATTAGCTTACATTTATGACCACTAATGCACCCTGCCCATTTGCAGGGCTGAAGCTGATAGAGCAAATCCCAGCCATTGATTTCCCGCCCAACTT
>PVKE010041054.1:0-14335 GCA_004027555.1 Craseonycteris thonglongyai | reverse complement strand
AGAGACAGAGACAGAGACAGTCAGAGAACCAAACTGTGGGAACTCCCCAGTTCAGCACGTGGGTCCTGCCTGGGCCGGAGCCGGGATTCGATCCTCGGTCCTCATGGCCTCAAAGCGAGCGCTCAACCCGCTGAGCCGTCCCGGCTTTCCCCCCAAAATGTTAACTTTTAAGGAGGGGAAAGAAAAAAAGACAGTACTATTTCTTTGTTACCCCACCCCATTCCGTAGCTTGCCAAACATGTAGACAAGAGATGGGAATGCATGTTCCCAGCACAGCCAAATCACTGATCTGGGCCTCCATATCAGCTATAGTCTTGCCTCATGCCAACGCCTTTGCTCAGGAGCCCTTGCTTGCTGACACAGGGCTTCTCCCTCCTCTCTCTCTCTCACACATGCCTTCCCTTTCTCCTTTACCACAGTGTCACAGAGCCTAGTGACGAGCTTCCGCTCACCCATCCCCCCGCCCTGTGATCACACACTTAGCGCTGATACTGCTCTAATCACACCTTCAAATGCATCATGAGCAGACCCCCACTGGACACTTCCTGCCTTTCCCCAGGACAGACTGCTACCAGTTCTGCTCTTCCTCTCCAACCTTTGCCAGCATCCACGACAACCAGCATTTACACGGGTGACCTTTCCTACTGCCTAACAACCCAATGTCATCACCTTCACGGATCCCCGTCCGTCCATCACCTTGGCATGGGACCTCTAGACTTCCTCATTTCTTAGCACTCAGAAATGGCTTCTCACTCTGCTTCCAGTGACCCTACACCTTACACCTGCTTAGTTAATGCCTCCCTCTGACCTCTGGTTCTTTCGTACCTCCCAACTGTCCCCAAACTTTCTTCTCTTGTGCTAGAATCCATCCTTTTCACGGGCATGCCCCAGTCACCCACTTAACCATGTCTGTAGCCAGATCACTGTGGTCTTCCTTAATCCAATGCCTTGATCACCTTCCCTGTTTCAAACCATGGTATTAACTATCAGGTGATTTTTATTTGTTTTTCAGTTCATTGGCCTGAGCTACTAGGATTTGTTAAGGGAAATAACTGATGAGACATACTTTATATTGATGCTACCTGAATCTAGCTGGACAATAATGTTTTGTTTTCGATTTCCTAAGAAATTCCTAGAAATTAACCATAGCAGCTATTTCCTACATACTGCCCCAAGTTCCCATTTCACTGTGTATAAACTTGTCTTTGATTCCACTCAGGATACCAAAGCTACAGAGGTAATGTCCTTCTGACTTTCCTCTCCCTCACCTCAAATCACCCCACTCTGCTCTCCAGAATGGAAAAATACTGTCTTTATAGTCCGAACCACCCCTCCATGACAGAAGGGGGTCCAAAGACAAGAAAAAACAAGCCTAGCTGTGATCTTCATTCCACTTCTAGAAACACACCCTTATCGATGCCTTGGGTTTGAGTAAAAACTCTTTGTAGGAGTGCATTTTCTTATCTTCATTTGGACCTTTTTGATGTGCAGTAAGGATGGCGGGCAGGTGGGACCAGCATCTTGAGCTCCCCCTAGAGGCCAATGGGGCACCATACAGTCTAATAATAGCCTCTGCCTGCTTCTCCCAGAATATTCCTGCATTCTCCCACCTCAGGCTTTCATCCCTTGCTCAGAGTTTTTCCTCCCCCACAACTAGTGGCTGACATTCTTCCCATCGTTTAAAGGACCAGCATAAACCCTACCTCCCCCAATAATCTTTCTTCATTGCACTTGATCTCTAAAAGGTTAATAGGACATGGCAGTTATGCAAACTCCTGTGAGTCTGAACCCCAGTTCTTCCAGTAGCTCATCAGGTGACACTGGGCTAAAGTAGGGGGCATCAAATGGAGTGGTATGTTGGAGGGAACTGCAAATGGTTCCGTAGGACAAGAATATACATTCACGAAGATTGTATTTGGGTTTCTTTACTCTGCAGGCAGGGAATCTAGTTCATGGAATACAGCAGTATCTAGACTAGAAAGCATGAGAATAGAAGCAGTGAGGATGAGACCCACAGGACAGAGGCAAAGGTGTGCTCAAAAAAGTTTTAACAACCAGCCCTGGGGAAACTCCAAAGCCGGACTAGGTCCCAACGATGCTCATCTTGCCAGATGGGGGAGGCCCAGCATATCAGACATCCCCTTATTGATGGAAACATTTCACCCTTGAACTCCATGCCTCCCCAAACCATGGGGCTGTGTAAAATAACTTCCATGTTTTCATGCAGTTCATTCAAACTTGCATTCTTTGCTGCTACAGCCCTAGATAATTGCGACATTTACCCCAGTCTACAGGTCTGTACTGTCTGTCGTGAATGTTTTAATTCTCAAATGTTTTCAAAGAGGAAAGCAAGATACATTTGTTGGCTTATATCACCAGACTTGGAAGATTATTGTCAACAAGCTTTTATTATTAAGATAATTGTTTGTGTTTTCTTTTCTTCCCTTCTTCCTCTCTCTCTCCTTCTTTTCCTTCCTGTTCTTCTCTTCTTCCCTCCCTTTTCCTACAGAAATGAAACCAGAGATGAAGACAAAACTTAGTGAGCAGGGTCCTCAGATTCTGAGTGTCCAGAGAGTGTACATTCAGACAAGGGAAGAGAAGCGTATTAACCTGACTATCGGTAGCAGGGCCTATTTGCTGCCCAACACGTCCGTGATTATTAAGTGCCCTGTGCGCCGGTTCCAGAAATCCCTCATCTGGTGGGAGAAGGATGGAGTTTGTCTGCAGAACTCCAAACGGCTGGGAGTCACCAAGTCAGGCTCACTGAAAATCCACAGCCTCGCCGCCCCTGACAGTGGCATGTACCGGTGCATCGCGGGCTCTGCCCAGGAGACTGTGGTCCTCAAGCTCATTGGAACTGACAATCGGCTCATCGCGCCCCCGGCCCTTGGAGAGCACCCCAGGGGGCCTCCTGGGCTGGACCATAACAACGCCAATCGCTTGGGGGCCACATGGCATAAGATGAGGCAGATGTGGACGAACAAGCATGAGCTTTACCTAGACGACGGCCAGATGAACAACCCGCCTTTCTTGAGAGCTCTGCTGGGCCACTGCCACAGTTCTGCAGGCCACCCCGACTCCTGGGAATTGAAGAACAAGCAGTTTGAAGCCGCTGTGAAACAGGGAGCCTACAGCATGGATATGGCCCAGTTTGATGAACTGATAAGAAACATGAGTCAGCTCCTGGAGACCGGAGAGGCCAGTGATGACCTTGCATCCCAGGTGATCTATCAGCTGGTGGCCGAGCTAGCGAAGGCGCAGCCAGCACACATGCGATGGAGGGGCATTGGGGATGAGGTGCCACCTGCAGCTCAGCTCAAAGGGGAAACAGGAAGTGTGCCCCAAAGCTCGAACGCGAAAAACTCAGGCAAGTTGACGTTCAAGCCGAAGGGACCGGTGCTCGTGAGGCAGAGCCAACCCACCTCGGTTTCGTTGAATAAAACAGTGAGTTCGAGGATTGGAAACACCGTGTACATTACACAGAGGACCGCAGTCATCAACATACTGTGTGAGCTCGCTGCCCCCAGCGAGGCCACCACATACACGTGGACCAAGGACGGAGCCATGTTACAGCCCTCAGAAAAGTACGTAGAGGAAGTCTTCAGCATTCCCTTTGCAGAACCTCCTCGTGGTTACTCCAGTTTTCTTATTTATTTATTTTTATTTTTTATTGCTTTTGACAGACAGAGAGACACACACACAGAGAAGGGGGAGGGCCCAGAGCAGTCTCCATAGTTGCATATCATTAGTTTTCTAGTTTCATTCCACAGGTGAAGGCAGAGCTAGGCAGGGCAAGAACTGACCAGAGGCCTCCCGCCTGGGACAGGAGCCAAACTGGGGGCCTTCCACATAGGAGGCTGGCTCTGGTGAGAACTGAACTGGGGGCACACCCCAGTTCAGCATATGGGTCTGCATGGTCCAGGGCCAGGATTCGATCCCACCACCTCAGGGCTGCAAGAAGAGTACTCAACCCACTGAGCCATCCTGGCATCCCCATACTCCAGTTTTCTTGCAACTGTTTTCAAAGCCCTTCTCTTGAGCATGTGTTTCCAGCAGGATGCTTTGGGAAAGAAACTCGAAAATGTCAGGATGTGTTTTTCACTTAAGCATTAGAATCTTAATGAAACCATGATGTCCCCTTCACCATCACATAGGGTGATAGAGTCTGCATAGAGGTAGACTGAGTTTACGCAGAAGTCTCTGTCTTTACAGGGCTCTTAACGTGTAAAACTAAAGCCAACGTAAGGTCATTAGACAAGTAGGCATACTTGTAATCATCTTCCATGGTGTAGGAACTGAAGTTCAGAATTCATAGTGTTTTTCCACATCTAGGACGTGTAGGATCTCATTTGCTCACATCAGCCCCGTCAGTTTGGCAGGGCAGGGGTTGACAGTTTTCTGTGACTTCAGAACCAGGGATCCTATCTCCTGAACACCACTGGCATCTGTCACACAGCTAGTAGCCTGGATGGAAATGATTTGGGTATCTGAAGTAATTCCTCTATATTATGCAAATTTTTATGTCATAAAATCCAAAACTATACAATGATATGGATCACAGATTGTTTTGAGATGTTCAAAACAGAATAGTAAGTCATGTTTTATTGTATTGTGCTCTCTCTGTCCCTGAAAAAAATACATTTCATTCACTTCACATAAAATAAGTGGGAATAACAGAAATATGAATTCACTTTTGCATTTTTCACTGTCTCCACATCTTGCTATCTGTACACATAACTGTAGATGTTTTACTTTTCATAAATTTGCATTTCAGATATCAAGCTGCACCTCATCTGCCCCTAGGGGATGTTAAGGGACACAAACAAATAGCAGATGTTAAATTGTTTTGCAGACTGTGAGGCACTTCAAAAATGCAAGTTTTTATCACATCTTGTGCATTGAGGCTAATACATTAAAAACATCAGAAGAAATCTAGGTAAAATTTAGTGCTTTATAATAAATTCTCAGGCTATGTCTTAGAATGAAAAGGTAGAACAAATTTATTTTTATTTTGTTTTTTACCCTGGAACTCTGAACAGAGGCGTGAAAACAAATGTTAGCAGTGGAATAAACTTCCCAGATCAACTAGCTTAGCAGATGTGGAATCTTTAGGTCCTAGAACCCCTTTAAATGATTAAGGAACCCAAAAAGCTTTTGTTAATCTGAGTTACCATATCTATTGATGTTTTACCATAGTGGAAATTAAAACCAAGCAACATTTAAAATACCTGTTTATTAATCCATTTAGAAATAACTAACAGTTCGTTTACGTGTTCACCTAAATAACACAATTTTTGAAAAGCAATATTTAAAAAAATTACTGATAACAATGGCATCATTGTACATCTTTGCAAATCTCTTTCACATCTAGCTTAGGAAAATACATGTGGATTTTCATACATCCTTCTATATTTAATCTGCTGTGATATATTGTTTGAATTGAAACTTATAAAGAAAACCTGGCCTCCCACAGATAATTAGTTGGAAAATGAAGAAATACTTTAATAGCCTTTTCAGATGATTGTGGTTCTTCTACTTTGATATTTCACTAAACCTGGACAAGTGGTAGTTTCTTAAAGGTTATTTGGAATGTTGAATCTAAGACCAATTTTGGTTCTTTGTCACAGTGAAATCTCTTGGTTTATCTTGCACTTTGAATGGATCGTTTTGCCTACACAAGATTTTATAACAGCACACATTGGCTCACTGAGTTATACAGATCTTCCAAATGTTGGGCACTTTTCATTAAAAATATTAAAAATGCACACATTCTTTAATATCACTACTCAACTCACCAGAAAAATCTTTGAGCTTTAGGAAGGTCTCAGGCTCACAAGGAAGAATACTAATTTTCTGGAACTTTAATTTTCATTTGAAAGTTTGAACTGTATCATTGGCAACCAATACTGTCAGTTGTTACCCTTGAATTGGCCAGCTAATTTTTGTTCATTTACAAAAGTAAGACGGATGGACGGATGGATGGATGGATGGATGGACAGATGGATGGACGGACGGATAGATAGAAGATAGATAGATCTGCCATATACCCAAATCTGAGTAACCATAGTTTGTCAATCAGTCATTCTCCCAAGAAAAATGGTGTTTCATGACAGAAGCAGGTAGTTCAGTTCACAGTTCAGTCACACTAGCGTGCTTCAGCATGCTGCAGAAGTGTGTTGTGTGGAACTCCCATTTTGTCATACAGAATATTAAAAAAATATGTGCTCAGGGATCATAACAGTAATAAATTTCACTGCTTCATTAAGGGCATTTTTTCTTTCCTTCCTTTCTTTCTTTTTTTGGCAGACGAAACCAGGCCTTCCTCCCGTGTCTTCCCCGATAATGATCCTTCCGCAGTCATTAAGGCCATTCTTAAGGGAAACTGGCATTTTGGTTTCTCTGCAAGTGTGTGATGGTTAAGAATGCAGTGACTGCTGCTACACGTTGGTATCACCACCTTGGTTCCTGCCCAGGTGCTGATGGTTTTACCCACCACTGCTTTTACCGTCACTGCACATGCTAACCCAGTGACAAAGGCAAAATGATGGCTCACTATTGCAGTGAAAATAGTTTTTACCTCATGAACCCCTGGGGCCCATGGGCCACCCCTTGGGGACTACTGGTCTAGCTCAAGAATTCCGGTTTTAAAATGGTAAGGAACCAGAGGCTGAGAGAGTTGCAGTGATGGTTGATCTATGGCCATGTAAGTCCTACAGGGAGGTAGGGAGCATGGCCAGTTTAAGTAAACATTGGCTGAATTGAGTTGATTTTAAATAGTTTGACTGGATCAGATGGAATTAACATTAGTTTCTGAGGCTGAAACTCCACCATCCTACTCAAATGTGTTTCTGCATACTTTGAGGGTCAACCGTTTGATAGTGAAGCAATTCCATATGGCTCTTGAAAGTTCTTGTTTTTAAATTTTTTTAAGAGACTAAAAGCATAAGATCCATTGTTATTTCCATTTTTTAATCTTACCTCATTAATTTGTTCAATGTATGTTTAATTTACATGACAAAGGTTCTTACCTATAGATACATGTTTCTGAATCTCATAAATCTTTTCAGTTGGAATAATTCAGGAAATGGAATTATGTATCTGAAAGCTTCTATCCAGTAGAGTAAAAACCATGTAGGCGTGGACTATTCTTTGGATGCCAGTGGAGTAAAAAATGTCAGTGGGGAAGGGAAGTTTTGTGGGTAGAGTCCCCAGAGATGATACATGTGGGAAGATTAGCTTTGTTATTACTTCAAGTTAAGAAAAAGGTGAAGCAGAGGCCAAGGTCAGATCCTGTTAAAGAACCCTAACTGCTAGTGGTTCAGCCCAGGGGCTGGTCCAGGTTAGATGCTCCGTGGGTGGTTCCACCTGGCACAGTGGGGCTCCCATGTGCTCAGCTATTCCTTATCTCAACTTCTCACTGTGCCATGAAACTGAGACCTACAAGCCAGAGGAATTGTTTCAGAGTTGCTAAAATCACACCAACACATATGAAATAACTTAGGGAGGCTTTGTAGTGTGTTTTTCAAGTATAGCTATGAAATCATAGTTTTGTTCTTAATCGACTGTCCCTTTGTGGGGATTTCACCCTGAAAGTCTTAGCCCTACTCATGGTTAGGGCAGCTGTGCTCCTATTTCTTGTTCTGGGCAATTCAGCTATTTTGATTTCTGCACCCTGTTGTATGTTTTTCCTGTGTGTCGCACATTGACTTGCCATTCTTTTCTGTTCTTCATTCCTACATCTCATCATCCAAGGTTTTTGAGACCTTGCTAGAAAGAAAGTCACTGTGCGAATTAAGCACTGAGAACTCACAACTGTGAATGAGATTTGGTCCTTGCTCTTGAGAAGATCACAATCTAGTGGGAAGAAGTAGCTATTTCATCACATAAATATATGAAGCAGGGCAGGAAGTGGTCCATAGGGTGCAGAAGATAATTCTAGGAGTGCTGGGAATGACATCTGATCCAGGACTCAGTGGGTAGGTGGGAGTTGGCCAGAGCAGGGGGGTGGAGGGACATTCCAAACAAAGTGAACAACATATGCAAAAGCTCAGAGGTGATGAAAGATCATGGGGTGTCTTGGAAACTGGTAGAAGTTCATTCTAGCTGGAGCGTAGGTTGAGCAACGTGAAGGGGTAGGAAATGAAGATGTGGCCCGTCTCAGTTTGTGGAGAAGCATACAGCCTTTAGCGGTCACAGTAATCCCTGTGTATCACCAAGACCTGTAAAGTGTGATGAGGCATGGGACAAACTCATATATGGACCACGGATCCAGATGATCTGGAAGCAGCCTCTGGTCATTAAGAAAATAATTAAGGAAGGGGAACTGATACTGAGTGATGGGCACATAATACGATGTATGAATGATGTGATGTGGACTTACATATCTGTAAACTGTCTAATTGTTACCAACCAATGTAACCTCATCAAATTTAACAATAAATTAAAAAAAAAATACTTTGAAGGTGACTGTAGTTTAAATATGTAAGAATAAATACACAACTTTTTATAAATAAAAAAATAATAATTAAAAGAAGAGCGGAACAAGCATTTTTTCCCATTCCCTGAATACTTAGGTCATCTTTTAGGATGCCCCTGACCAGCTCTGATTCTCGGAGTGGTCTTTACGTGTTTGTGGATATTGGTGACTGAGAAACTATAGGGAACTCCTATAGTTTGGCCCTGGTTCTGAACAGCAGGCAATGCAGCTTTAGCATTTGTCCCTGGCAGTGGCTTCTTCCTACAGGGACAGCGAGACCATAACCATTGCCAGGCAGCCCTGAACACAAAACCCCCTAACATTCAGTGTGAAAAATCCACACCAACTTGTTAGGAAGGATTTGGGCAGAAAATGAGGGTTTCATATCCAGCACACCAGAGGTTGCTCGTTGGTCTTTTTTTAAAATGTAGATAAAGCAATGAGTCCATCCAGAAAAGTGTGTTCTCAGGCAAAGTGAGAGAGAGAGCAGGGATCTCAGGGACTTTCTAGCTCCACTACCATTATGAGTTCCAAGAGCACCTGGTTGCCTGTGGCCAGGATGCTTGACAAGGTTACCTTGTAGGGTCCTGGCCAGCCAGAAGTCCATACTTTTCCGTCTTCTTTCTCTCAGACTTGCCGTGAAGCTAAAGCAGTGAAAGGTGTTTCATGACGACATCCTCTTTTTAACTGTTCTATAGAATAACATGGTCTGGAACTGGGAGAATCCAGATATGGAACCCTACAAAGAGAGAACAGGGGCGGTATGGATGCTCCGTGTCTAATCATCTCGGTTCCGACGTGGAGAGTTCCTCAGTGCTGTATGCAGGTAATGCCTGGGCTTTGCTTTTGTTTTTTAAAATCACTCTTCTTTTTTTTTCTTTTTTCTTTTTTAAAGATTTACTTATTGTTTTTGACAGAGAGAGACAGAGAGAAGGGGAAGGGTGCTTTTGTTTTTAACATGAAACTGTAGAGAAGCAGTTCTCACATTTGCATAGAAGAATCCGTTGGTGGGGAGCGGTATTGCTGAAACAGATTTCTAGACCTTGTGCCCAGAGGTTCAGACCCAGGAGGTTTGGGATAGAGTCCCTGAGTTTGCATTTTTAACCTGTCCCCAGGTGATGCTGGTGACCCTGAGCCTGGCAGCCACACTTTGAAAATGGCCCTTCTAGACTTTGCTTCCTAAGAACTGGGAATCCATGAGACAAGGTTGAACAGGCCGTGTTGCTAGTAATAGACTTTCCATTTTCAAAGTGCCATCGGCCAAGGAAAGAGAACACTTGTCCTTTCCTGGTTGTCACCTACTTCCCATTGGTATGCCTCCTAATCCTTACAAACACGTCTAGGAGGATGTAACTGTAAATCAGCGTGTGCCTTCCCAGGAAGCCGCAGTGCCATTTTATTAGTTAGATGTGCTTTTGTTATGAAGGAACTTTCTCAGGTGGCCACAGCTCATGTTCTGGGTGTAAGCAATAAAACAAGAGAGCCACTTTCTATTCCCTGCACTGTGGTTTCTGGTGTGTGTGTGGCTCACATGGACTCGAAGGAGCAGAAGTCCACAATCAAAGATTACAGTCCAGCATTTAGACAACTAAGTGTTGAGCTTAGAAGCAGGCACCTCACTTCTGTCAATGGAGGAGGTTGGACCAGTTGAATCTCTTAAGGCCGGATGCCAAGTCCCTCCCCTGAGCTGCATTCCAAGGTGAGACCGTTAGACCTTGATCCTTGGGCGGTTATCTCCTATGAGCATCACCTCCGCTCTGGAGTTCCTGGGAGGAATGGAAGTCCCTCTTGCATCTCCCACGTCTCTTCTTAAGTCCATCCCAGAACAGTTCAGATCCCTGGGAGAGCTGGTGCATGGTCCCCTGTCCCAGCCATTGTTTCAAATCTCAGGGTAGCTGCTCACCACCCCAGGCCCTCCAGGAGGGAATGCACCATTCGGTCACCCACACATGACCGTTACGGAAGCCCCTGCCCCAGAACACACTGTACGCGAGCCGCTAGTCGATGCCATGATTTGTTCATGCTCTAGGCATGGGTGCTAACACAGGTGAAGGAAGTGTGGCCGGCCCCTCCAGGAGCTCACATACGGTGGGGAGGAGAAATCAGCTGCAGCAATCATAGGGTGCAGGATCGCTCTGCTCTGTCAGCATCTTCTCTGGGGTGTCACCTTCCCTGCCCCCCTCCACGTGCTGCCATGTGTTTGGTCTGCTTTCACTGTGACCTTGTCCCAGCCCTGTCATGCCTTCTTGACTCCTTCCAAACTTCTGAATTTCTTCTTTTCTGAATCATCAAAGAGGGATTTGCCCTCCATTTTGGTTAGAAAACAAAAGAGCCTCCGAGTCTCTGTGTGGTAGTTGCAGTGCACCTTTGTAGATCATCTCCCTGGTGGGGTCCACTGTCCATGGAGGAGCTCCCCCAGGCCACACCGGCCCCTCCCAGGAGGGCGCAGAGTGAGCCCTGCAGAGGCCTGGCTCACAGAGAGCCCCTCAGAGCTCACCCAGTGCAGGGTGGGATACCATGAGCCAAAGCCCGCTCCTGACTAACATCGTTGCCTGTTCCCTTTGAATTAAGAGGCGCCCATCATCTTGTCCACGGACAGAAACGTCACCGGGCTGGAGCACGGCCACCTGTCTGTCGTGGTTGGAGGCACTGTGGAGACAGCCCCGCGAGCCAACGTGACAATCCGGTGTCCTGTGAAAGGTCAGTGGGGTCCTCGCCAGCCCCGTGTTGCTAGGAGATGCCTGGACCTCAACCTGATGGGCTTCAAGATTGTTGTTCCAGCACACAGACCATGGATCGGTGCCTCGGGGGTGAGCTTGCACCAGCACAGGAGCCCCCGCCTGCAAAACAGAATGCCACTCGATTCATTGCCAGTGGGGACTGCGCCTGCCTTGCAGACTGGCGTGTTCGTGCTGGCAAGATCAGAACATTCCCTGGAGAACTATAGCTCCCTGATTCCCCAGTTCTAACGGGGTGCCTGTAGTTGCACCCACTTAAGATGAGTCTTCTAGTCAGGTGGTGGTTTGGTGAGGGTACAGTTTGAGCAGTGTAGAGGGTTTGTGGGAAATGCTTAGATACGGGGAATGGCTCAGTAGGTTAAGCACTCGCTTTGCAGCCCCGGGGATCGAGGATTGAATCCTGGCCCTGCCCCGTACAGACTCATATGCTGAACTGGGGTGTGTCCCCAGCACTCAGGAGTGTGCCTCCCATGTGGGAGGCCCCCAGCCCAGTTCCCGCCCTGCGTGGCCCTGGCTCACTTGTGTGGGATGAAACCATGTCAAAAACTGATGACGTATAACTATGGAGACTGCTCTAGGCCCTCCCCCTTCTCTCTGTCTGTCTCTGGGTTTGTCAAAAATAATAAATCTTTAAAAAAGAAAAGAAAACGCTTAGGTATATCCTCCAGCTACCCAAAGCCAGCACTGGCAAAGCCAGGGTAGGCAATGGGAATGCCAAGGTCACCTGGCCTAGCTGTCTATCTTGGACTGTCCTTGGGTGAGCTTTACCAGTCTCTGCCTCAGTGGTTCTTTTCTGCTTTGTTGACACTAGCACATACACCACTTTGTTAACACTAGCACATACACCTCCTTTCTAACAGACGCATTCTTTTTTTAATAGAAAAGTAACCCTTTCAGTCGGACCTTCCCTTAATCTTGGGCCCTTCTGCCTCTTTTAAGCCACGGATTCTGAAGTCTTAACCTGGGCCCATACATTCTCCAAACTGAGATCAGTAATGTAGGCTGCACCCATGTCTCTGGTCTGGGGGTCTGGGGGGCTATGTGAATAGCTCTGATCTCTTGTTTGTCAGAGACGCTGGGAGAGCATCAAATTCAAGATGTACCCCTTTGAGGTGACCTTGCTTATGCCCTTGGTTTGCTGTGTATTGATTCTCCGCCATTCCTTGGCCTCCAGGTTCTATTGAAGGAACTGGATGAAGCAGGGACTCTGGGCTTTTGAGACAGCAGACTGGGAGCTTTGGAGGTCAAACCAGAGGAAGGCACTTCACAGGGGTCTTGCCTGGGCGGTGGCCCAGATGAGCCATGGGTCAGTGGAGGAGCCTTTGATGCTACTTTCACTCACGCCATGAAGGTTAAAGGGGCTCCTAGGACATATCCCTCCAGCTCTCAGGTGCTTCTTGCACCTCCAGTGGGGAACACTTACCCTGCTTCCACTATTGCACCTTTGGCTCCACAGAGTGGAGATTTACTAACACCCAAAGCATTAGTTTTCACCCCTGCGGCGTTTGGCCTACACAGACTTTTGGGAAGAAAATAAACAATCCCTGCACTCTCCCAACGGACTCCACCCACACATATGTGAGCTACCTGGCAAAACGCACCTACCGTTACCAAACGGGCGGCCTCCTCTGCTGGAGGACAGCACGGAACTTCGCAGTGGCCAAGCCATAGGTATCTCGAGTGTCTACACCTGCAGAGGGTCCTGCTACTTCTATTAAGAGAAACCTCAACTTTTACCATTACTTCTGAATTTCTTCCATAATAGTTTACAAGTCAGGTTTTTGGGGGTGGTGGGGGAGGGGATGAGCCATTGGAAGGGCTGAGGTGTGTTAACTTGCTATGGTTAAGTTGGGGGCTGGCTTCCACAGAAACCGTTTTCTGTTTTGTTGTGTTTTTAAAGATTTATTTTATTGTTTTTGACAGAGACAGAGAGAAGGGGTGGGCCCAGGGCAGTCTCCATAGTTGTACGTCCTTAGGGAACTGGGTTGGGGATCCCCTGCATGGGAAACATACCCCTGGGTCTGCACGGGCCGGGACCAGGATTCGATCCTCAGTCCCCGGGGCTACAAAGCGAGTGCTTAACCCACTGAGCCATCCCAGCTTCCCCTGTTTTGTTTTGCTTTATTTGATTTTTGAGAGTGAAACCTCCAGCACAGAGCATGAAACTTTTCTGGGTTGTATCTCTGGGTCAGGCCCAGCGTGTGGGCCGCCTCTGTCCTCTCTTGAGACCCATGCAGCCCCTGGTCCCTGTGCTGTGCACCATGGGGCCTCATTGGAGTAGCGCTGGGATGCTCTTGTCCCTCCTCCCTCCTTTCACATTCAACTCTTATTAGAAATGATCCCATTTGAGGGTCTTTACCCAGCAGGCATCCTCTATGGACTGGACCCCAGGAACACATCAGGAATCCTTACCTTTTCAAAATAAATCCACCGCATTTTGAGGTCTGTGCCATTCTAAATAAACCTGTAGCGACATTAACCATGTGCGCTCAGGGGCAGGAGCCCCAGCTCACTAGCTTCGTCTTTTATGGAGATTCGTCTTTTTCACAGTAGAGGGTGACATGGACAGAAGGTCAGAAAAACGTGTGTTTTCCAGAAAGTTCTGTCACTGGCTTATCTGGGACCATTGGCAAGTTGCCATGCGCCCTGCAGTCACCTCTACGATAGGAAAGAACCTGTGTTCATGGAAGAAGGGACAGGTTATTTTGTGGATGAGAGCATTGCTTTATGGAACTACATGTTTATTGTGCACATTAAGTTGTAACTCAGTGGCAGGGAGAAACTTTTATTTTCCACTTGCCTGCCAGGTCTTTCCCACTAATTATAATGAGCTCATCGACTCATGCCTTCTAGACAGACTCAGAGGTCATCGTTGTGGTCCAGTATGCTGTGCATTTAATACCCATAGTGATCGCGTTTACTCACTCTGACTTGGTATTTCTAATAACCCTATTCAGTAACAGAACCTGGAAATCTGTGCATCTAAAGGTTAAAAGTTCTAAGTTGCGTGGCACCTTTAAAACAACTTTTCTATGCATGGGTGATGTGATGTGGAGTTGTCCATTGGGAAACTGTCTGATTGTTACCAACCAATGTCACCCCATTAAATTTAACAATAAAA
>PVKE010041053.1:0-14335 GCA_004027555.1 Craseonycteris thonglongyai | reverse complement strand
ATTTATAACAAAGAAAAGGTACTTACATTTTAAACAGAAGAAAAATTGAAACTCAACGTGGTCACCGAGGATAAATAATATTGATTGATAATAATACTGTTAATACAAAAGAAAAGAAGCTACCGTATGACACTACCAAATATTCAAGCTAACTGACTGTGTTCTTCGATGAGTCGAGTCGTAACTGTTGCGTTCACGCATTGCGTCCAGTGACAAGTGTAACACATAAGTCAAAATGTATTGTCTGGGTGGGTGGCGATCACAGTGTCAGGCTGTCAGAATTCTAGGAATTTATGACCTTGGCCAATTCCCAGAATGCATTAAACTGTTGCTAGAAAGTTTTGTCTTCTACAATTGCTTCAAAGTCCATGGTACACAGAATTCCACACCAGACATTGCGAGTGATCGACGATCGACCAAAACAAAGTCCATGGTACACGGACTTCCACCCCAGACATTGCGAGCGATCCACGATCGACCAAAGTTGGCCTCGAGATCGAGCGGTGGATCGCTATCGACTTGTTGGCCACCCCTACTCTAGAATATGTGGGGGATGTTTCCTTTATTTTCTGGAAAAGTTTGTAAAGGGTTGGTATTTTCTTTCAATCTTTGGTGAAATGAATATTTGGAAGCTTTTCTTTATTGGAAGATTTTTAATTACTAATTTAAGTTTCTTATTATATGTCTTTTTAAATTTTCTTAAGTCAGCTTTAGTAATTGTGTCTTTCTAGGAATTTGTCCATTTCATCTAAGTTGTCAGTGGCATAAAGTTGCTCATTGTAATCCTCTTAACTTCTGTAAATTGGCAGAGATGTCCTCTCTTTCATCCCTGTTCTCTGGTCATCCTGTGAACTGCATCTCAATTAGTAGGATGTTTATGCTAATTGTACTCCATATACTAAAAGAATTTGAGAGAGAACTTATTGTTCACTCAAGAGACTCCGGGGAGAGTAGGGTGGGTACAAGCCTGTCTGGCCTGGCTTGAGCCAGGCAGAAGGAGTGGGTTAGACCTTTATAATGCTAGGGGACAGGAGAGAAGTTCCCATGTGCAGGATGGAGATTTGCAAAATTTGGATTTCCCTGTAGGGCCAAAAGTGGGGACACAGTGGACTTTTCTTATCAACCTGTCCAGGGGAGTCAAAGGGGAATGAGGAGATGAGGCTTAAACACTGAAAATTGGGGGACTCTATTACAAGCTCTGAATTTGGGTTTTTAAGAAATTCTTTTTTTTTTTTCCATCAAATTGGATAATCTTGATTGATTGGTTTCTTTCTTTCTTTTTTTTTTTCAGATTTATTGATTCTTTCTTCTGCCAGGCCAAATCTGTTGTTGAGCCTCTCCAGTGAATTTTTCATTTCAATTATTCTACCATTCAACTTGAATTTCCATGTGGTTCTCCTTTATTATTTCTATCTCATCTATTTGATGAGCCATTATTATCATACTTTACTTTAAAGATGGTTTCTTTTGATTCTTTAAACATATTTCTAATAGCTGCATTGAATTCTTTATTGCCTAAGTTCAAAATCTAGGCTCCCCCAGACAATTTTTATTGAAATTGGCCATCCCAATGTATGGGTCACACTTGTCAGTTCTTTTACATATAATTTTTTTTTTTTTAAACCTGGATAATTTTGGTAGAATATTCTGCATTTTGATTCACTTTCCCCCAGATTTGGAGGTGGTTGCTCTTTTAGTTTATTTAGTGACTTGTCTGGGGTAATTCTATGGAGTCTGTTTTTCCTGCAGTGTGTGGCTGCTGCTGTCTGCTCAGTTCTTTTGTCTTGTTTTTATTTTTAAGACACCACTTTCCAGTAGTTGCCCTTGGGTCAGTGTATGATAGTAATCAGACTGTGATTGGTCAGAGGCTGTGTTTAAACTCCTTGAAACAATGGGCTCCCACCCTTTGTCAGTGGTTCTGAGATTTGGGCAGTGCATTCAAAGTTCTGGCTGTTTACAAGTCTGCCCTGGCTTTTACTTTTTGTATTAGCAGTCAGGGAAAAGTAGTTCTCTAGGACCCTCTCATTTCTCTCCTGCATATATATAGTCTTGTGCATGTACACAGCAGGAAAATGATTTCTTATCAGGGCCCACTTGGGTTGTGTCGTTCCTTGATTCTCCCTGTTAATTTCTGGCTGGTCAGCTGATCTCTTGCTTGCCCTAACTAGCATGAAAAACTCAGGCTAGCTGTGATACTGGCCTTCTCTGATTTTCACCCCCTGAATCACTATTGTTTTGAAAATGCCCCTGGGCATGGAATGAAATCTTGCCCTGCTACTGGTAAATTTAAGTCTTCAGTTTGCCTTGTGGTATTAGAACTTACACACCAATGATTGGGAGTGGGTATGAGATGTTGGGAGCCCCAGCCTATACCACCACACATTACCACTAATCTGAGATTTAGTAGATTTTCTTGATAAACATTTCTCAATTTGTTATGTGTCTGGACAATATTCAGATCCTCAAATAGCTGGTTTTGGTAATTTTGTCCACATTTATCATTGGGGATAATATTTATCAGACTCCTCATTCAACCATTCTGGGCGTCCTTTTCCCCGCCTTTTCTCTGTCTCCTTGTCTCATTTTTAAACATTTAAATTTTGTTCAACTTGAATTTTAATTTAGAATATGATATGAAGTAGGGATCTATTGTTTGTTTTCCCATCTTCCTTATTTTTTTTTGCTTTATTCTGTCAATTATGACCTTTTTTTGCTTGTTTTTACCATCTCGCTTTTCATTGGCTCCATCTTAACTTCTGAATAGGCTCAACTTTTTTGCTCTTTAAACCTTTCTTATTGAATTAATCTCCTGGAGTTTCCTTCACTACCCAGGTTCATAAATTTTGTCTTCTCTCTACTCATCAGGGCCAAGACTAGGGTAAAAATAAGGCAGGTGAGATGCCTAGGGTACAAACATTTAAGGAGGAACTCACTCTCAGAGTCCTGCAGGTGTAGGGTAGGTTGGTACTTGTATGACTTTGCTTGTATACATTTTGCATCCTAGGTACCCTGCTTGCCTCCCCCTAGTCCTGGTTCTGCTACTCATATTTCTCATTAGTATATATTTGTTGTAACCTGGTTTCTGTCCCAAATGGGCTTCATTAATTTAAGTTTTGTAATCTGCTGCTCTGCATTATGCATTGTGCAGAGTTTGGGAAATGCAAAAGGTCTCAAGATATGACTTGTTTCACTCAAATGTCCTTCAGATTTATTCTTTAAGTGTAGTGCCTTTCCTCCTTTCCTCCTCATTCTTGCTTTTTGTACCATGAGACACTACAACTGCTTGGGCATCTTAACCTCAGCCCCGCTCTTAAGAACGTACAACTATTTCCATGGTAAACACCCTCTCCAGTAGCCAGGGAGCAGTGGGCAGTGGGCAGTATACCAATGGCCCTCATCCTAAAAGCTGGTGAGAATTAGAAATTGACTTGTGTTTTCAGTGTGTCAGGGTAGGAGTCCCCAGGATTTCTCCAGGGTTAATGGGCCTCACAACTGTGTCATAAGAAGGGAAGGTTGCTTGTTTGTTCATCTTTTGCTTAGCATCTTATATACTTGAAATCTTTCCATCTTCTTCCAGTACTTTGATACCCAAAAGCAAGCTTTTACTTCTGGCTCAGCTGTCTGGCTTATTCTTGCCAAATTTGTGTCTTGGGTCCTGTGATATTTTTCCCCCATTCTTTGCTGACTTGTTTTTAGTGTGGTTTCCCTGAATGACCCTGCTTTGCTAGGTATTCTCACTGCTTGTTCATGAAAACAAACTCATTTAGTCATTTAATGAGTGATTATTGAGTACCTATTCTATTCTAGTTACCGTGGGAACCTAGGGGTTATAACTATGAACCCAACGAAACATGCTTTGTCTTCCAGAGCTAGAGAGGCAAGTTAGGTGTAAATCACACCAATTAGAACACAACTCTGATATTTGTCATGGGGAAAGTTACAGATACAGCTGACCTAGGAACATTTGAGTCGCGATCTCTGTACCTCCATCTTGCTTAGCTGTCAGTAACTCCTCCTAATTTTGAACTCTTGCCTACATCTGGATTTGATATGAAGTATCAATTCCTTTTCGATTCTGGCTCTTGTTGGATTGATTGTCTTTCTTCTGCTTGCAGCTTGCCCCCAAACCCTTGCCCCACCCAAGGCTGCCATTATTGATAGTCTTACTCAGTAGTGGGTGCAAATGATGATCATAAACCTGTCTTCTCCTGGAAGTTATTTTCTGCCTTTTTTTTTTTTTAAACATCTGACTCTTGGTTCTTTTCCCAGATCTTTATTAGCATCTTTGTTACATTTTCTACTTATTCTTCCTCTTTGCATTTCCTAAACATTGCCCTAACCCAAATTTTGTCCTAGGCCCTCTTTGGCTTCAGTTTACCCTTTCTTTGCAAACTTTGGGTTACCATCTTTATGCAAATGCCTGGCTAATTTATCTAAGTTGTGCTCCAGTTTCTAAGTATGTGATATACAGGTGTAGGTACAGGTATGCATTTCCATGTGTAGAGGTATATATATATTTCCATGTGGAAGTATATAATTCCCCAAGTAGAGTTCATTATCTTTTCTAACTTAGTGATGTTATTATTGAAATCTCACAATTACCACCTCCTTGCTCTCCTCCAGGTCTGCCTGGATGCTAAGTAGTGCCAGTTTGTCCTGTGTAATATCATGTAGAGGGTCTCTGTTTCAGTGTCTGTGTATATTACTCTAATTCAGGCCTTCCTTTCCCCCAGTCTGTTCTAGTTCTTTCCTAAGGTGCAGGTGCCGCTGGTCTTTCTCATTTGCAGATGACTGACTCCTGTGCCAGGTTCATTTTTTCTGAAACAAAACTGATTTGTTCTTCTCTTCTGTTCATTCATGCTTCAGAAATTCCCTACTGCCTTTGAAAAACTGGGATGGTTTTCTAGATCTTCCAACGTGTTTTTATTTCCTTGCCACTGCCTCCCTTCGTAGAGACTGGACTCTATCCAAATAGAATTAATGTTGTAGGAACATGCCTGTGTTTTTCTGTTTGTGTTTTTTTTCCTTTTTTCTTGTGCCATCAGTATGCTTTTCTCACAATCTCAGTTCCTTAAAATCTTTCCTGAAGCTCTCTTAGATTTCTTGACCTGGAGATAGATACCCTTTCTTTCCCATCATATGTACATTTACCAGTACTTAAAAAAACACTTAGTGTTATCACTTCCCAATTTGTATTGATTGTTATTAAAGATTTATTTATTTATTTATTTATTTTTGACAGAGAGAGAGAGAGAGAGAGATACAGAGACAGAGAGAGAACTGAACTGGGGGAGCTCCCCAGTTCAGCATATGGGTCCGCATGGGCCGGGGCCGGGATTTGATCCCCGGTCCCCGGTGCTGCAAAGTGAGCGCCCAACCCACCGAGCCATCTCGGCTTCCCCTTGATTGTTATTAATAGTTCAGTATGATTTTTATAAATCTAATTAACTGTCTCATTGTATTATAGTGCCTTTTGGAAGTATTTGTTGAATTGAGTGGATAAATGCGTTTCTACTACCTTGTCTAAGACCATCAGTTTCTCTCCATTCTTTCAACTTTTTGACTTTATCTCTGAATTTCTTCATGTATCACTAAGTGGCCTGTTACCCTTTGTCTTTGTGGCTTCTCTTCTGAATTAATGTTTATTTTAGTTTGAAGAAAAATTACATCATTTTGGTAAAGGATGTGTGTGGGAAATTTAGAGTAAATGGAAGCTAGTGTTCAGAATGACATCTTGATTCATTTTATGGGAAAGCATAAAGGCTGCCTACCAGGATTTTGGAAATTTGCAAGTATAGGCTTGAATCCTGGGCTGGAGGCCAGCAGAGAGAGAAAGTAGAAGTTGTGATGACATGCTTAGCATCCAGGTGGAAGGCCAGGGGCCAGCTGCAGGGCCCACATTCCGTCTGCTGATCCAGGCAGCTGCTTTCTGTTCCTTAGAAGCAGCTGCCTGAACTTCTGGTCACGTGACTGGTTTAAAGTGATGGCAGGTAAGAGTATGTTCCACTTTTTGAAAGCCAGTGAACTGTTTGGGGTTCTCTGTGTAGTTTTGGGCAGCAGATTGTGGCAATGAATTAGGTTTTGTTGATGAATTTTTTTTTTTAATATATTTTTATTATTTATTTTTGACAGAGAGAGAGAGATACAGAGACAGAGACAGAGAGAGAACTGAACTGGGGGAGCTCCCAGTTCAGCATATGGTTCCGCCCGGGCCGGGGCCGGGATTCGATCCCTGGTCCCCAGCGCTGCAAAGTGAGTGCTTAACCCACTGAGCCATCCCGGCTTCCCCTGTTGATGAATTTTAAGGAACTTATTTCTTGGTTTGTAGACAAGTAAATGCCACATCTCTTGAGCCCTAGTTTAGTATTTATTTCATTGTGCCCTTTAGTTTCTGGATTTTCATACCATTTTTCAAAATCGTATTTTCTCCTGCTCTTTTGTATTTTAAAAGCTGAATAGAACTGTAGAACTTCCTTAATTTTCTCCTCATTGCCTTATTTATGGAAATTTTTAGCTAAAGTGTCCCAGATGTGGAGGCTAGTGATACATATGAAGGTGAAGGCCTTGAAGAACAACTGAGGACAGATGGTGTGCTTGACTAACTGCCCAGAAAAAAAATGACTCCAGGACACAGGAAGGGTGGCACATTACCTTTGCCACTCAAGTTCTAACTTTCCGAGGGCATGGGGGGCTACAGTTCAGTTGCTCTTCAGTCAACCATCTCCCTTTGGTTTTAGCTCGTGACAACTGAGCTGCTCAAAGCAGGAAGAACACTGAGCTGAGTGGTGGAGGCCCCCCGGATCTGGAGAGAAGAGGCGACCTTGGAACCAATAATGAGCCATCCTGACTACAGGCTAAACCTGGGGACCCCCAGAGGTAGCAAAAGGAAAATGGGTTCTACTCTTGTAGCTGGAGGCCTGACATACAAATGGATTGGAGGCACAGAGCGGATCTTAGAACTGAGGGGGACTGTAATTCTTTTGGGGACCTGTTAAATATTCTCTCGTATTATTTATTCTAGAATTAAGTATGGTTTCTTGTTCTTAATTTATTGTTTATTGAGTATAGCTATTTAATTTCTGCTACAAAAGCTGCAATCTTTTAGTAATTTCTAATTTTAAAAAGTGTATGTCTATAAACAACAAAGCATACTGAACCCATTATTCAGATTATGTTCTGTGCACATTGCGATGCTGATTGAAAACTCAGGTTCCATCAGTGTACCTTTTATTTGTGTTTGCTTACCCATTCTTTTCTTTTTTGTGACTTTGAAATCAATATCAATTTAATTGCTTCTCATATCTTGTCTTTGTAAATTAAAAGAAAAAAGAGAAAATATCTCCAGTTTTAAAAATACAGAGATGTTTGATTGAGGAAAGAATTGATTGCTGTCTCATGTTCCTAGGTGTGTCCTCTGTGGTTGGCCCACATGGTGTTGGTGCTTCGCCAGGTGACAAAAAGTCAAAGAACAAGTCCATACGAGGGAAGAAAAAGAGCATATTTGAAACCTACATGTCCAAGGAGGATGTTTCAGAAGGCTTGAAGCGAGGAACACTTATCCAGGTGCTTAAATTATACTGGAGGGCTATTCCTTGAATATGTGGAATCAGAATTAATTATTTACTCATGAAATTATTTTTCTGTGCTATGCACTCTGAGAGAAATGGTGATATAACAGGCACAGGGCTTTCTACTACTTAGACCTCCAGTACAATTAGAGGTAATAAGCACCACAGGATAGAGCAGACAGAGTGCTCTGAGATTTGAAAGGAGGAAGCCGTTACTTCCATTTAGGGTTGTCTAGGATTGTCTAATTGGAAGGGATATGTGTGATCTAGGCCATGGATTGGTACAATTTGAGTGAGTAAAGGTATGAGAAAGAGCTTTATAGATGGAGGGACCAGTGCGAACCATTAAGCTGGAAGTAGAGATCAGGGTTTGGCTAGAAGAAACCTTGGAAGTTCAGTTTGTCTTGAGCACATGGAAGCTGAATGAGGGAGACAGTAAATAGCAGCAGAAACTATTTGTTGAGTGCTTTATAGTTTACAAAATACTTTTACAGGCTAGTGCGGCAGTTTGACTCAGTAAATGTTTATCGAGCATCCACTGTGAGCCAGGAGTGGTTTCTAATGAGGAGCACGTGTGTGGGTGCTCTGGCGATGAAGGTGAATGAGACTGCCTTTTTCTGTGCTTTGAGCTTGCAGCTCAGTGGCGGCAGGCAGTTGTGAACAGATGATTTAAGGATAAGTGGTAAGTGCTCAGGTAAAAGTGTGACCAGGGTGTATGGTTGGGGACACTGTGAAACTGGAGTGACACCTGTGGTGGACATTGAAGGATGATTAGTTTGGACCTATTAAGTGAGTGGGATGTGTATGGGAAGACGGTATGGAGAGGTAGTGGCACAACTGAAAACATGAACTCGTAAGACAATATGGAGGAAGGCAGCTTAAGTCTCTTTAGGCATGAAATATGAGGCAGGTAGTAGGTAATGGGATGCAGAGGGAGGCAGGGCCACATATTCTGTGAATCAAGTCCATTTCATAATTTTTGAATTAGTATAGAAATATTCCATGTGTTACCTGGCTTACTTGAAAATGGTTCTGCTTTCTCTCATTTTGAGAGCCCAGCTTCTGTATTTGTTTTTGACTGAAGATCCCACCAATTAATGGGTACTATCATCTTCTCTTTCCTTTTGTCACCTTTTCGTATTGACCTGCCATCAAGTGTACATGTGATTAATATAGACTGTTGAATGGAAAACTGTTTTTAACAAATGTTGATCTTTCTGATTTTAGAAGTACTATTGGCTTTTTTTTTATTTTTAAGATTTATTTTATTTTGACAGAGAGAGACAAAGACAGAGGAGACAGAGAGAAGGTGGCGGGCCCAGAGCAGTCTCCATAGTTGTATATCATCAGTTTTCAACATGGTTTCATTCCACACAGGTGGGTGGGGGCTGTGCAGGGTGGGAACTAGGCTGGGGGCCTCCTCATGGAAGGCGTGCCCCCTCTAACCAGGGGCCGAACTTGCGGGTGAGAACCGAACTGAGGGGCCTCCCGCCTGGGAAGCACAGCCCAGTTCAGCATGTGGGCCAGAGCTGGGATTTGATTCTTGGTCCCTGGGGCTGCAAAGTGAGTGCTTAACCTGCTGAGCCATCCCAGCTAACCCCGGCTTTTTTTTTTTTCAAAGCTTCCCTTGGATTTCTCTGACAAGGCCTCTCTTTGGAAAGTTGGACATTTGTCTATTCACTGATTCATTCATTTGTGGTTGGTTTATCATTTGGCCCATACTCTGAACTCCATTTTATCTATAGTTTCTTGCCTCTCATCTTTTTTTATGTCTTATCTCCTGCACTCTCCTCCAGGTACACTGTGCTCCGTTCACCCTGATCTTCAAACTTCTCCTGTGAAAGCTCTGCTCTTTGCATCCTCTGTGACTCTGTACATGCTCTTCCCTGTGCTCGGAATGCTTTCTCCCACTACCTTGATGTAATTGTGCTTGACCTTTAAGCCCCTACCTAAATGTTATCCCCTTTGAGAAGCCTCACTTTAATTTTCCAAGCAGAATTGGCCGTTACCACTTTCCTGAAGCTGACTTCTTGGTTTACCCTTTATTCTAAACTTATTACCATTTCCTGACATTTATGTTTCCTCAAATAGACTGTTCACTTTCTTCTGGGCAGGGTCATGTCTGATTGCCACAGATTAGCCCAGTGCCTGGCATTTTATTGATGCTTAATAAGTTTATATTGAATAAATATTTATTTACTGACTGAATAAAGGATCAAGGTATTGTCTTTGAAGAATAGTGAGGGGAACCTCAGTTGTTATAAATTAAAAGGAAAATTACTCATAATTTTGGTTATAGAATATACAGAGATAGGGGGAGGGAAATAGTCTCTAGTGGTATTAGTTTTTGCTCCCTCCTATTAAGTTTTGCTTTTGAAGCAGCTCTTTGCTGATATTAAAATAAAACAAAACAAAAGCAGATCTATATAACAACTCTCATTCCCAGTTTTTAAGTGGTTCCTCCTGGCCTGTGACATCATGAAACTCTGTAGCCAGAGCTTCCCCTCCCCACAGATGAGAACAGTTGTTCTTTGCAGATGGGGAAGGGAATGGGTTCCAGAAATGAGGTCACTGTGTGAAATATACAACACTGTAAATAAGATTTTCATAGACAGAGAAACAGTCCATCTGCTTTCTGATACAAACTTTATGTGTGCATGCCTTGATGGGTAAGATAAAATGCTAGACAGTAAAAGATATTTGAATGCTATTGGAGAAAATTAAACTTATTAGATATAAAAATTTGTTAACTTTTGTATTCACACTGAAGTAAATTGTGATATCCTTTTTCTTCTCCCCATTTAGAGAAGACACTTTTCTTTTTTTTTTTCTTTTTTTCCTTTTGAACTGAACTGGAGGCCTCACTGCATTCGGGAAGCACACTCCAGTTCAGCATATGGGTCCGCACAGGCCGGGGCTGAGATTCAGTCCTTGGTCCCCAGGGTTTCAAAGTGAGTGCTTAACCTGCTGAGCCATCCAAGCTTCCCCAAGACACTTTTCTTGAGAGATGTTAAGGAGATATATATTTTTTAAGATTTGTTTTTATTGTTTTTTGGCAGAGAGCAAGAGAGAGAGACAGAGAGAAGTGGGAGGGCCCAGAGCAGTCTCTGTATTTGTGCATCATTAGTTTTCTATATAGTTTCATTCCACAGATGGGTGTGGGGCTGTGCAAGGCAGGAACCAGGCCGGGGGCCTCCCGCATAGGCCCTGGCAAGAACTGAACTGGTGGCACAGCCCAGTTCAGCATATGGGTTCGCACAGGCTGGGGCCGGGATTTGGTTCTTGGACCCTAGGGCTGCAAAGCGAGCACTCAACCCGCTGAGCCATCTCAGCTTCCCTAAGGAGATATTTTAAAATAAGAATAGAATAATATTTTTACTTGTTTTTAATACTTTGATTAATAATTTGACATTTCATTGATGTTTTGCTCAGTGTGGAGAAGTGGAGTCCACATGACCAGAGAAATTTCTTTCCTGTGTTTGAACTGATGAGCAGTAACCCTTGATTATGAAGATGTAGATTGAAATTATTTTTGTAAACAACTTCTCATATCAAAGAAGATATGTCCTTTCTTTATAGGTACAATGTAGGGCGGTTGTTATAGATGTGGGGAGAAATGAAAATGGGATAGACAGTCTTGGAAGTGGCTTAGGTTTGGGGTGATGACCAATGTGGCATGGGCAGAAGGTAGTAAAATTAGTTGGTTTCACAGTCCCAGATGGTGCTTTGTCTAAAGGTTGTTCAGGCTGAGCCCTCAGGCTGCCTGAAGCATGATGTCACATTTCCCCTGGACTGGAATATTAGTTTAAAGTTGTTATTAGACATCCAAAGAAATCCTAGTTCAGGGAGATAGGACAGGGTAACCTAGTTTCTAGGACTTTCACCATTTGTTAAGAGTGAAATCAGCTGGGTGTGAATTAAAGATTAGAGATGGCATTATAGTGAACTGCCCAATCATTTAGAAGGAACAGATGACATTCATAACATTGATACTAGGGATGGTGGGAGAATTCCAACTCTTCAGATGTTAATTAATTAGCTCAATAAATACTTCTTGATGGTCTCTTAAGTGGCAGGTATGTAGCAGTTCACCGGGAGAGATAGGCATAAACAACTAAAGAAATAAAGAGGACGGTACAGGTTGTGAGGAGTGCTGCAGTCACCTCTGAGGAGGAGGTCTCTGGGTTGAGATCTGAAGAGTGAGAATGAAACAGCCATTTGAAGAAATAGGAAAAGAACATCATAGGCAGAGAGATCAGCTAGTGGAAGAATAGCAAGCAGAGAAAAAAGCTTGGGGTTTTTGAGAACTAAGAAGGAAGTCTGTTGAACATGGTGAGCAAAGGGAGTTACGACGTGGGAATAAGTTGGAGAGTTAGATGGCTGCCAAATCATGTAGGGTCTTTGGGCTGTGTTGGAGAGTTGTATTTTATTTAAAGAAAAGTGGGGAGTCGCTGAAGGGTATAAAGCAAGGGAAGGACATGATCTGTTTTATGCTTTAAAAACATCTCTCTGGCAATTGTAAGACAGCTAGACTAGAGTGGAAGCTGGGAGACTATGTAGAAGGCCATCAGAGTAAACCAGGCAAGAAACTATGGAGATGTGAACAAGGGTGGTGGCAGTGAAGAGCAGTGGCTGGATGTGGAACTAGAACTGGCATGACATGCTGATGGATTAAATGTGGACAAAGAGGTAAAGAGAGGAATAAAGACTGACACCTACGTATTTGAGTCGAGCAACTGAATGGATGGTGTTGCCATTAACTGAGATTGGGAAGACTGAGGGTTGGAATGTGGTATGGGTTTTGAGGGGAAGGGAGCAGATGGCATAAATGAGTGAAGAGGCCCTGGTGGTGATGGTGGCAAACACAGAGGCAGTCTGTAGTAGTTAAGAGCCAGGACACTGGAACCAGACTACTTGGACTTGAATGAGGTGTGAAAGTGGGCACTGCTCAGTGCTTCAGTTTTCTATTTGTTAAAAAAGAGGGTAATAATACTTCCCTCAAAGAGCTATTTTGAGGGTTAAATTAGTTGAATAGACATTAAAGCTCTTAAAACTGTGTGACAAGTATTGGTTTAAGTATTTGCTATAAGAGAAGCATCTGTTGTTATTCAACTCAGGTGGTTGCTGCCATGTGGGGTTAGCTGATGTTTCAAGAAAATCTGGAAATAAATATTCATGTGTGAAATTCCTCAGTTTTCAGTATTCTCAAACATCCTGTAAGCCAAGCAAAACATGTTTGCGATTGCCACGTTAGGCTGATTAGCCCAGTTGTGTGGTATGTTTCTACAGTAATACTCAGCTCCTTTTTTGTAGGCATGAAGAAGACATACAGTGGGGTCGCCTGAGAATGATGTTTGTGCACATAAGAGGAAGAGTTGACCCAAGGCTCAGGGTTTGCAAGGGCAGGAGGTAATGATAGGCCATGGCAACCAGGTAGCCAAGGGAGGGAATAAATATAGTGGGAGGATGATGAATGGTAAAAATGGGATCAGGTCCCTGGGTTGGAAGTCTTAGTGAAGACAAAGAATTGTTGGAGTGGGGTTTTTATATTAAGTGAGTCAGAAGGCCAACAGATTGTGATCAAAAGTGTGATATTTGATTTTTTGTGTTTGCAGGTGGTGTAATTAGCAATTATGACACGATTCAGGCTGTGAACATGGGAGAGAGTGGCTAGAGTTGGGTGGAGAAAAAGGTGGCTAGAATGACTACCTAGGGTTGCTTGGTTATCCATATGGATGTGAAACCCCATTAAGTGTTTATAGGAAAGGGATTGGAGAGGAAGACAGTGAACTACACATCAAAGTATTAGTGAGTCAGGTTATGATCAGAAGGTTTGAAGATGACAGCACCCAGGAGGTATAGCAAGAGCTAATGGCATGAATGGCATGATTTGAAAGAGAATGTAGGAAAAAAATGTTAAAGCCACAATGCAGTAGTAGGGGGTGGGGAAACATTTTTCCTCTGGTCCCTGAGATACATGGACTAGGAGAGAGAAAAATAGGTTTCCTTTGAGAGCATTTCAAGGGAAATGATCATATCAGGGACAGGTGGGTTTTAGTTAAGACAAGGAGGTGCAGAAGCATTCAGAGACAAGATGGAGCATGTAGGAGTCTTACTGATCAATCTCCAGTCCTAGGGAAGGGCTGAGGAGGAAGATGAGAGATGAGGGGTTGAGACACATTAGGTGATGGTCATAAAAATATGGCAGTGGAAGTCCTGAACTTCTTTAGGTGAGTAGGATAAAACACCAACTGGAAGTCTTTTAGTTAAAAGACCATTTTGTGGGGAAACCGGGATGGCTCAGTGGGTTAAGCGCTCACTTTGTAGCCCTAGGGACCGAGGATCAAATCCTGGCCCCGGCCGTGCTGACCCATGTGCTGAACTGGGGAGTGCCCCCAGTTCAGTTCTCACCAGGGCGAGACCCCGGCCCAGTTCCTGTCCTGTGCAGCCCCAAGCCAACCTGTGGAATGAAACTACCGATATGTGGAAAAACCAATGATGTGCAACTATGGAGACTGTTCTGGGCCCTCCCCCTTCTCTTTGTCTCTGTCTCTGTATCTCTCTCTGTCAAAAACAATAAATAAATCTTAAAAAAAAAAAAAAGACCATTTTATGATGTACTTAAAAAAAAAAAAAATATATATATATATATATATATATGGGGTTTTTTTGAGAGAAGGTAAGAGAGAGAGAGAAGGGGAGAGGGCCCAGAGCAGTCTCCATAGTTGTATATTATTAGTTGGTTTTCCACATAGTTTCATTCCACA
>PVKE010041052.1:0-14335 GCA_004027555.1 Craseonycteris thonglongyai | reverse complement strand
AGCGGGGGGACAGTTGTGGGGGGAGGTGGGAGTGGGCACTAGATATAAGGTGATGGAAGGGGAACTGATACTGAGTGATGGGCACATAATACGATGCATGAATGATGTGAGGTGGACTTGTACATCTGTAAACTGTCTAATTGTTACCAACCAATGTAACCTCATCAAATTTAACAATAAATTAAAAAAAAATAATAAAAAATAAAAATAAAAACACAATTGATAAATCAAAATGGAATTCTAAAAATATGTCCAAGGATGAAAGGAAGAAAAGCAGAGAAATACAAAACTCCGAAAACAAAAAAAGATAAACTTAAATCCTAATATATTAATAATTACATTATATGAAAATAGCCTAAATACACCAGTTAAATAATAGAAATTGACAGAGTGGACTAATCCATTAAGGCTAGCCATTACATGACCCATGGATCTAATTACATGCTGCTTATAATAAATTCACTTCAAATATAATGATACAGGCAGGGTGAAATTAAAAAAGAAAAGAAGATACAGCATGCACACAATAATGAAAAAAAGCAGAAATGATTATATAAATACAAAACAAAGTAGATTTCAGAGCAAAGAAAATTATCAAAAACAAAAAGGAACATTAAAATGGGCTAAATTAACATGAAGAAATATCAATCCTATATACGTATATATTAAACAAAAAGGCTGCAAAATGTGATGAAAAACTAATATAACTGAAAGGAAAATAGAAAAATTGAAAATTAGAGTTGGAGAGATCACTAACCCCCTAACAAATGATAGTACAACTAGACAGAAACGTACCAAGGAACAATAGAGAAAAATTTATGAAACAAATAACTGGCTCTTGAACTAGTTCAATAAAATTGACAAATCTTTAGCAAGATTAACCAGAGAGTAAGAGCAAGATAGAGAGGACACCAATATCAGGAATAAAAAGGGGTATTACTACAGATCCTACAAATATTGAAAGAATATTTATTAAGGGAAGACTATGAGCAACTCTTCACATATAAATCTGACAGCTTAGATTAAATGGACCACTTCTATAGAAAGCACAAAGTACTATAAGCATTCCAATATAAAATACATAATTTGAATAGCCTTGTATCTATTAAGAAAATTGAACTGTAATTTTAAAACTCCCAGATAATATCCAGACCTGAAGCTTTCACTGATGAATTCCAAATGCTCAAAGAATGAGTATTAATTTTACACAATTTCTTTCAGAAAACAGAAGAAAATATTTCCCAAATCATTTTATTAAGATAGTGTCACCTTGCTACCAAAAATATATACAGTTAAAAAAAAATTATATATATATATACACACACACACACATACGATATACATAAAACTGACGCTCCCTCTTAAACAAAGATAAAAAAATTCTTTACGAAACAGTAAAAAGATTTTAGCAATATATAAAATGAGTTATAGAGCAAAACTAAGTTGAGTTTATTCTAGAAATACAAGGTTGTTTCAATATTGAAAAGAATCAGTCAATGTAATCCATCACTTTAACAGGCTAAAGAAGAAAAAACAAATCATGTGATCATATCTATTAATGCATAAAGAAAACTTGAAAAAAACTCATAAAAAACTCATGATTAAAGAAAAAAATCTCAGGAAAAAAATAGAAAACTTCCTCAACTCAATAAAGAACATCTACAAAAACCCTACAATTAACATTACACTTAATGGTGAAAGATGGAATATTTTCCCCTTACAATCAGGAATAAAGCCAAAATTTCCTCTTTCACAATTCTTATTTATTATGGTTTTTGAGGATCTATCTAATGCAATAAAGCAAGAAAATAAAAGAGAAGAGAGGGGAAGAGGAGGCCAGAGGAGGGAGGCTAGGGGAAGGGAAGAGAGGGGAGGGGAGGG
The DNA here is from genome assembly GCA_004027555.1 of Craseonycteris thonglongyai. NCBI lineage: Eukaryota > Metazoa > Chordata > Mammalia > Chiroptera > Craseonycteridae > Craseonycteris > Craseonycteris thonglongyai. Next base: position 12,454 of record PVKE010041052.1, on the reverse strand, counting down.
GAGGGGAGGAGAGGAAAGAAGAGTGGAGAGAAGAAAGGGAAGGAAAGGACAGGAGAACAGCTTGGAAACAAAGAGCTAAAGGTGCCCCCATTTGCATATGATATGATTGTCTTTGTAAAAAAGAAAATCTCAAAGAATCTACCCGCCACCCCCCTGAAAAAAATCAAATAAACTAAAAAACAAACAATAAAGCCCCAGTTCCTGGAATCACTAAGCTCAGCAAGGTGACAAGATACAAGGGTAAACATACAAAATCAATTATATTTCAATATACTGGAATAAACATGTGGAGAACAAAATAAAAAAGTTGACAATACCTAAATAATAAAACATTTAAGTATAAATTTAACAAAATGTGGAAAGGCTTTATATGATGAAAACTATAAAATAATAAGACATATATGGATTGGAAGATTCAGAGTGTAAAGATATCAATTCTCTCCTAACTGATATACAAGTTCTATACAATTACTATCAAAATCCCAGTAATATTTTTCAACTGAAGGCAAGATTATTTCAAAATGTATATGGAAAGGAACTGAACTAGCTAAGACAATTTTAAAATAGAAAAATAAACTGGTGGACGGGGCGGGGGGAAATCAGTCTACTCAATTTCTAGACTTAGTGCATGGCTACAGTAATCAGGACTGTGAGGTCTTGGTGGAGATATATATATACCTATAGATAAATGAAATAGAGAACCTAATTATTGTAATAAAAATGGAGAACTGATTAGCAGCTACCAGAGGTCAAGGGTAGAGTGAAGATAGAAAGGAAGTGGGTACAGCTACAAAAAGCCACATGATGAATTTTTGTGTCCATGGAAATGTCCTATATCTTGACTATATCAATGTCAATATTCTGATTGTGATATTGTACAATAGTCTTGTAACAGTATTTTTATTGGGGGAAGTAGGTAAAGGGATCTTTACATATCATAAGAATTCCTAGTATTATTTCTTATAACTTCATGCAAAGAGAAAATTATCTTTAAAATTAAAAGTTTAAAACATTCAGAAAGATTTTAAACAAAATGACAGATAATAGATACTTATGGTAAGTACTTTTCCTGTTCATTCTCATTGTAACTGCCCTAGTCCACAGAGCCATCTTCTGTTTTCTGGACAACTATAATTACGTATATTTCTAAAGCAAAGTATATGGTTTGATACTCCCCTACTAATAAAATAAAAGAAAGAAAAAAGAAAATTTGGACAGACTGAAGAATATAAGTGTGATCTTTGATGTCAGAGTCTTTTCAGTATATAACCTCACCCATCCTTGCTCTTTCCTCCACTCTAAAATGGGGACAAAAGTGGCAATATTATAGGATTGTTATAATGATTAATACAATACATTTAACTTTTCATTAATAGTAATTGTCATTATTCCTTCACACCTGTACAAAGATATCAAGATCACCACTGTCATTAATTGTGAAAATAATTATGTTGATGATTAAAGAAATCTTTTTCAAAAGAGAAAATAATTGACTAAAATGCTATACTGATAGAATAATAACCACCAATATTCTCTCAAATACTGCACTCCGAAGACTGAGATTCTATAGTATTATTGCCTCCCCCTCCCCAGATCATATAAACTAGAGATTAAGTCCTTTTGTATTGATTTGAATACATGGAAATCAATACAGTGGAATATTATGAAACATGCAATGTACGGTAGTTTTTATGAAATTCAAAATGGACATAATATGTAGGGAAGCTGATTAATTTCATAGAAATAATGACAGCTTCAAGTTCTATTTCAAAAATGTGTACAGGAGATACCGGAGGGCTCAGCGGGTTGAGCAATCCAGTTGAGTGCTCATCTTACAGCCCTGGGGTCCAAGGATCGAATCCCAGCCCCAGCCTGTAAGAAACCATTGCTGAACTGGGGTGTGCCCCCAGTTTGGTTCTTCCCCGGGTGAGCTTCCTATGTGGGAGGCCCCCAGTTCAGTTTCCACCCCAGGTGTGCCTCCCATGTAGGAGGCCCTCAGCCAGTTCCTGCCCTGTGCAGCCCCGCGCCCACTTGTGGAGTGAAACTATGTAGAAATCTAATGATGTGCAACTATGGAGACTGCTCTGGGTCCTCCCCCTTCTCTCTGTCTCTCTCTCTCCCTCTATGTCTCTCCCTCTCTCTCTCTCTCTGTGTCTCTCCCTCTCTCTCTCTCTCTCTGTGTCAAAAGCAATAAAAATAAATCTTTATAAAAATGTCTTCAGAAATTCTTACCTATATTACTACAATAGCTTTCTGCCTGTGTTCTCTCCTTTCCCCATCTCTTACCACTTAACCGGTCCCCTGCATAGCCCTAAGTAATGAATCTAAAACAGATATGCTCATGTCAATCTTTACTTTGAACTGCCTATAGTATTGGATTTTATCTGTGCTGTCACACGTGACTGATTGGTGATAGGTTCTTGGAGTATGTATGGACAATATTCTAGAGATATGGCAGAGCTAAGTGGAAAGTTCTTAAATTCACTTTGGATGTCCTCCATGGAGATAGATGCAGGAGAGGGTAGTGCCATGTGTCCAGTATTCCTCATGCTGAGATAAAGTCCAAACTCCTTAGTGTGTCACTTATAAAGGCTCTGTCTACAAATTCACTTCCAAGATCATTATCTGCCATCACTGCAATATCTCCTCACACCATCTATAATGTCCTTCCTAGACTTCACTAACTAGAAAAATATCCAGCAGTTCTTTGCATCCTAGCTTATAGCAAACATCCTCTATTAATGTTCACTAACCATGCCCAAACATCACTCACATTCCGGGAGATATTACTTCTGCTTCTGGGTTCCCTACTTGTATTAGGGTATTCATTCTATTACAGTTAATTGTGATATATTTGGTTCTGCTACTAGGTTCAAACTCTTTGAAACGGACCGCTTTCTGGCTTTAGTTCAGAGTTTATATATATAGTATAATTATATATAATATAATATATTATATTATATATTATATATATAGGCTAAAGAAACATTTACGGAGTAAATGAATTTTTAAGAAAACAATAAAAGCCAAATTTCTTACTAATGTTCATATGGTAAATGAAGAACAGAGAAAAGGAAATGTTTACTCCTAGTTTGCTCTGCTCTGGCCTTTAAATCTATACCTGATATCTGGAAAGCTGGGCTGATATAGACACATCACAGACTTGATGTACGTCCCTCAAGATAAGAACATTAGATAACAAACCAGACTATATAAAACAGGTAAACACCAGCAGCATTTCAAAGTGATTATTCTGAAGTTACATGGACAGTTTACTTCATCACACTTTATATTACTTTCTACTTCATCTGTTCCTCTCTTCCTGAAATGATTGGGCCTTCCTACTCCAAAAGCAGTTTTCCTCTGACAAAGTCAGAAGATTCTAGTCAGATCTGAAAACTGGCAATAGGACCATCATGGCAAAGCCCGGACTCTACAAGCCAATCAGTAACACTCAAGTCGACGGCCAATGTTCTACTGCGCGCAGTCAAACATGGTACGGTTTCCTCAGCATGGGAATCAGCAGACCCGGGTTCTAGTTTTCCCTCTGCTATTAGCCAGCTACCTAGATTTGTGAGAACAGTCACTTAATCATTCTTGGGCACATCAGTGAAATCATGGGAGTAGACGAGATTAACGCAAAGGCCCCTCCAGCACTGTAGTTGTGTATGTTCAGTAGTTATTTGAGTGGTTCAATCTCTATTAGTAATATTATTCACAATTAATATGGATAACTAATCATCCCAAAAAACCTTTATAGAAACCCAAACAGATTCTCACTTAGTTTAAGTAATTATTCTTACTGTTAGCACTGTTTATAGATAATAAGAACATGTGAAAAATTCATTCTCAATCACTTCTAATGTTTTTCTTTTACACCCACAGTAAATACACTTTAGATAATTACAGATCTCCCCTTTTTGTTCTTCAATTCCTCAGAATTACATTAATTCTTCTATTTCTCCCTATCTAGAGCCCTTTTAAAATTCCATTAAGCAAAATAAATCAACTGTTTCATCTGGACAAACAGCACAAAACGGATTTTCACACAAAGGGATTATATAACACAAATATTCTCGTTTGTCAGATCAATTTTTTTTCTTGTCAGTTTCAAGGCAAAAAAAAAAAAAAAGCAAGAATGTTCTCAAAAGACGGCTTTGCCCCACGCCAGGCATCAGGCAGACCTCTAAGATAGCTGCTCACTAATAGGTGGGATTGGGGTTTTAGTGGTTTTAGTCCCTTACTATTAATAAAAATTAAAAATGTGTCTCATTTAAATAGAAGGGATTCAAAAAATACTCAATTAACTGCCAATAGAAAAATAAAAGTAAACCAAAAGATTTTTTAATGTAAGAGTGTAAACATGAAAAGAAAAATTTTAAATGAGTGCTTTCTTTGGTGTTATATTCAGATGGCAAACGGTTTTCATGAATAATCTGGCAGTCCGTTGCTTCCTTTAATTAGTAACTTTTGCTAAGCATAAAATAGCCTTAAGTAATTTTTAATAGTGATTACAACTGCCTAGTCCATTAACAAATTGTCATAGTAACACTGGCCACACTATACTGCCTATCGTGAATGGTAACTTATTTAATTTTCATAGATTTTAATTCACTTTTCCTTTCCTAAGTGGGTTGATAGTTAAATAGAGACAGAAGTGTTTGCCTTTTTTGTGTCTGAATCTGCAACATTTTGACCGAAACAGAGATCCAGAAAATGTAAAAACTGTGGATCCCGAATTAGATGGTGGTGCTGGTGACTCGTAGAGGCCCGGCTCTGTGAACACCTTCGGTACACTGGTTGCCACAATACTTCTAGAAGAGTCTTTAAAACTCCTCTCTCTTTCTAACTAATGATGTAACCTATGGAGACTGCTCTGGGCCTATCTCTCTCTCTCACTCACCTTCCCTCAAAACCAATAAAGTCAATCTTAAAAAAAAAATGCCTCTCTCCAGCAGCAGCTTCCCTTATTTGAATGAGCTAGAAACAGTACATATTTCCATAACAGACAGGCTAGAGGGAGTGTAGGCTTATAAAGCAGAGAAAGGAGAGGGGAAAGCTCATTGTTTAGATTCCCTAAAGTAGAAGCTGTTATCTTTGTTTGGGGAACACAACGTAATGTACTTGCAATCTAATCCCCAAGGTTTAGGCAGGTCTATATGTTTACAACAGACATCAGGGGTTCTACTCTCAAAAAATGGCCTCTCATCCCAGCACGTTCATATACAGTTGATCCTTGAACAATATTAGGGTTAGGGGTACCAACCACTCAGTGCAGTCAAAAATTCACAGATAGGGAAGCCGGGAGGGCTCAGCAGGTTAAGCGCTCGCTTTGAAGCCCCGGGGACCAAGGATCGACTCCTGGCCCCGGCCCATGTGGACCCAGATGCTGAACTGGGGAGTGCCCCCAGCTCAGTTCTTGCTGGGGCCCATGCGGGAGGCTCCCGGCCCAGCTCCTGCCCTGCACAGCCCCGCGCCCACCTGTGGAGTGAAACTATATGGAAAACTAATGCTGTCAACTATGGAGACTGCTCTGGGCCCTCCCCCTTCTCTCTGTCTCTCTCTGTCTCTCTGTCTGTCAAAATCAATAAAATAAATCTTTAAAAAAAAAAATTCACAGATATTATCTGACTCCCTAAAAAGCTAACTATTAATAGCCTACTGTTGACCAGAACCCTTACCAATAACATAAACTGTTGACTAACATATTTCATAAGGTAGATGTATTTATATGCTGTAGTCTTAGAAGTAAAGAGAGCTGGAGAAAAGAAAATGTTATTGAGAAGATCCTAAGAGGGAAGCTGGGATAGCTCAGCGGCTGAGTGCTCGCCTCGCAATTGTGAGGACCAGGGTTTCATTTCCAGCCCAGAGCCATACAAACCCACGTGCTGAGCTGTCTGCAACTGTAACCATCGGGAAGGCTCAGTGACGAAGGTCCCCGCCTCCCATGCGGGGGCCCCCAGTGTGGTCCTGCCCTGTGCAGCGAAAGAAACCTAGTGACGCACAACTATGGAGACTGCTCTGGGCCGTCTCCTTCTCTCTCTCTCTCTCCCTCCCACCTTCTCTCAAACAATAAAATGAAATATTTTTTTAAAAATCATAAGAGAAAATATATTTACAATATTTAAAAAATCCATGTATGACGGGACCCATACAGTTTAAACTTGTTCTAGTGTCAACAGTATAAATATACTAATATTCAAAGAGCAGAAGAGTCTGGCTCTGAAACAGCATGTTATCACATACTAACATGTGTGTGTGTGTGTGTGTGTGTGTGTGTGTGTGTGTTAGTCTCTATTCAAATATCACCGTAGCAGAGAGGATGTCCCTGTTCTAAAGAGATCTAAAACAGTACACGTGAGAAGCCGGGATGGCTCAGTGGGTTAAGCACTCACTTTGCAACCCCAGGGACCGAGGATCGAATCCCGGCCCCGGCCCGAGTGGACCCATATGCTGAACTGGAAAGTGCCCCCAGTTTGGTTCTTACTGGGGTGAGACTCCGGCCCATTTCCTGCCCTGTGCAGCCCCGCGCCCACCTGTGGAATGAAACTATGTGGAAAAACCAATGATGTGCAACTATGGAGACTGTTCTGGGCCCTCCCCCTTCTCTCTGTCTCTGTGTGTGTGTGTCTCTCTCTCTCTGTTGAGAACAATAAAAATAAATCTTAAAAAAAAAAGGTGCTGGGTAAGGCGGTGCAAAGAAGGTGAAGTGGGGCAAGTAGATTTGAGTGGCAGACCACAAAGCGGAAGGTGACCGCAAGTGGTCAGCTCCATCAAGACAGCGCAAGTGCACTAAAGTGTGTGGGGATTCTGCAGAAAAATAATTATGCAGCTCTGAAAATAAATAATGTAGGTACACTTTTTTTCATTTCATTAAAATATCTTTTCCTGTTCATTTTCTATTTAAGTGGAAGCAAAATATATCTGCCTGCACTCGTAATCTGCATTTCCTTTGTAGATTAGACTCTTGAATTTTCCAGCCTTCTCTTCTATCATTCCTTTCCATATTCTAAATTGTAGTCATACTAAACCATCTGCAGTTCTTCAGTGTGGCATGCTTCCATAACCTCTAAAGCCAGGTGCACCCTATCTGCCTGGAGCATCCTCTCTACCCACTTTACCCTGGCTACCCCTTACATCTCCATAAGAAACCAGCAAAGATTTGCACGAGGGGTTAGAAGCCTTTGGAAATTGTTGCCACAGTCACTAACCTGTGCTTTGCTTTCACATAGCACTTTTAAACTGTCTTTTAAAATAATAAATTTTAAAAATGTATCCTTACTTATCTGCTCCTCCCCACCTCACTACATAAGGGCTCTTTGGGAATCGCAAAGGGTCTCTTTGCATTTATTCAACACAGTACCTGAAACTTAGTGAAGACGTAATGAATATGAACTAATATGAAATGTGTTATACATTTATAGTAAAAATTCAAGTTTTCTGGGTTTTGAGATTTGAGAGATTTCTGAACCATGATGGAGAATACTACAGACATATTATGAAACTGCAAAGACTAAGATCACAAATTTTTACCTTAAAGCCTTTATTTTCAGTAAACAATATAATCAAATATTTGTAATATGTAATTTCAAATATAAGACTGAGATATTTTAAACTTGCTAAAGGATTTGGATAAGTAAATATTAGGTAATTGGGAAGGGCTAGGCATGACTCACTTTTTTTTTTAAAGTAACCTTGGTTAATAGTTCAAGATTTGCCTATAAGCAAAACCTCCTTGCTTGTAACTGATTTTGAATCTTTTAAAACCAAAACATTAGGTCACATATCTTGAATTTCATAGCATGAATAACATGATTCTTGTTTAAGATGTGCATTGAGAGATCATGTCATGACAGTGTCCCTGAACCATTCTACCCTCCCCCACCAGCTACAGGAGTATCCGGTCGCCCTTTTTCCCTCATGGTGAGGGCCTGACACTTTGCTTCATCAGGTCTCCCTGGGGCCAAAAACACACTTTAGACATAATTATGGGAGCAGCCGGTGACTGTGGAAAACCACGTTAACTGAACCACATGGAAATAAAATCCATGTCATCAGTGTCATTAGCACTACAGTCCAAACAACAGAATTAATCTCAAGGTAAATATTAACAGCAGGAAAATATAGCACAACACTCCACCTTTTGAAGAAATTGGTCCCTCTGGAAAAAAAAAAAAGGAGTAAGAAAAACACCTAGACTCATGTTTCTCTGGACCAAAAGGGAACATAAGCATTGATTTTCTAAAATTATATAGTATGTGATTAAAAATAGTAAAATATGTTTGTCAAAAAAAAGTTTATAGTGCACAGTAAGCTTTATGGATAGAAAAGAAAGGAAAGGAAGGGAAAAAAGGAAAGAAAGGAAAGAAAGAAAAGAAAGAAAAAGAGAGAAAGAGAAAGAACGAGAAAGAAAAGAAGGAAGGAAGGAAGGAAGGAAGGAAGGGGAAAGAAAGAAAGGGGAAAGAAAGAAAGCACTGAAGAAGGAATAAGTGAAGGTAACATTTTTTAAAAACGTTTTTTTGTTTTCTTAAATGACCTAACCTCGCTCAAAGTAATAACAATTATGGATTCAATTCTTTATGTTTATGTACTTATCTTTTGTGTGGATGTGTGTGTGTATGCTTATGATGCTTAATATATAAAGGGAACGACTGACATAAGGGACATGAGAGAAAAAAATTAGGGTTATTTCATTATTATAAGGAACTCACACTATCTATGGAGTGGTACAATGTTATTTGAAAGTAGACCTGTATTACTCATAAGTGTATATTGCAAAATACTAAAAAATGTTTTTGGAATATTGGACTGATTCTAAGAAAGAAAATAGAATCATGTAAAATACTACATCAAAACCACAAAAGGCAGAAAAAAAAGAGTGGAAGTCAAAAAAGGAACAAAGAACAAATAGAAAACAGTAAAAAACACAGTAGACATTAATGTATATCAATAATCATTTTGCTTGACAATGGTCTAAATGCATGTAGAGGTTGTCAGAGTAGATTAAAAACCACTATGACCCATAAGAAATTATCCATAAGAAATCCACTTTAAATATTAGGAGTTATATAGACTATAAGTAAATGAATAGAGAAAAATAAAACATGCTAACACTGATTAGTAGAAACTGGAAATAGCTATATTAATTTCAAGCAGAGCAGACTTGAAAGTAAAAACATAAATAAATAAACATTATTAGGGCTAAAAAAGAACTTCATATAATGACGAAGGGGTACATTCTCCAAGAAGACAGCAATCCTTAACATGTATGCATCAAACAACAGAGCACGAGGCAAAAATGGAGGAAACTACAAGGATCAGTAGATGTATCCGCCATTACATCTGGAGACTTCAACAAGCCTCTATGAAAAATGGACAGATCCAGCAGGCAGAAAATCAGTAAGGACACAGTGAATGCAACACCGTCAACACAGTGGATATAATTAACATCTACAGATGACTTTATCCAAACACAGCAGCATGTGTAATCTTCTCATGACCACGTAGAACATACATCACAACAGACCATACTGTGTGCTAAAAAAACATACCTTAATAAATTTAAAAGAATAGAACCTACAATCCCTGCTCTCAGCCACAATGAACTTATACTAGAAATCAATAATAGAGAAAATACTCAAAAATCACCAAAATGTGGAGATAAAAATACCACACTCCTAACTAACACATAGGTCAAAAAAGAAATATTAAGAGATGAAGAAGGGGAAGCCGGGATGGCTCAGCGGTTTAAGAGCTCACTTTGCAGCCCCAGGGCCCAAGGATGGATTCATGGACCCAGGTCGTGCGGACCCATATGCTGAAGTGGGGTGTGGCCCCCGGATCGGTTCTCACCAGGGCAAACTTCCCATGTGGGAGGCCCGGCCTGGTTCCTGCCCTGCACGGCCACTGCCCCAACCTGTGTGAAATGAAACCATGCGGAAAATTGATGACGACCTACAGCTATGGAGACGGCTCTGGGCCCTCCCCCTTCTCTCTGCCTCTCTCTGTCTCTGTTTGTCTCTCTGTGAAAAACAATAAAATAAATCATTAAGAAAAGAAAATTAAGAAATATTTTAAACTAAAAGAAAACAAAACACAATTTATCAAAATTTGTAAAATGCCATGAAAGCAATGCTGACAGTGAAATTTTTAGCATTGGATGCACACATTGAAAAAATAAAAAATCAAGAATCTAAGGGTCTACCTTAGGGACCTAGAAAAAGAAAGGCAAATCAAACCCAAAGTGAGCAAAACCAAATATAAGATTTAGAGCAGTTTTATATCCCACACATGAGTAAAGTCATCCGGTTCTCAATTTTTCCTGGCGTACTTCGCTCTGTACAATGATCGCTGGGTTCGTGGATACAGTGAGTAGTTCCGTGGTCACCAGAGGGCAAGAGCACAGGCAGGAGGGGAGGAGGGTGGGACTCACACATGGTGCTGGGTGGTGAGCACACAATGCAACACACAGACGATGTTCTGTAGACTTGTACACCTGGAAACGATGTAATTTTACTAACCAATGCCGCCTGAACAAATTTAATTTAAAAAGATATCAAATGAGAATTAAAAACTACCTAGATAAAAAAATTTTAAGTGATTACTTGATATAAAAAAATAGAGCAGAAATCAATAAAGTTGAAAATAGGTAATAAAAAAAATTTTTAATAAAACCAAAAGCTGGTTCTTAGTAAAGATCAACAAAATCTATCCGCCTCTAGCCAGGCTAACTATAGAAAAACAAACAACAGAGCACGAATTATTAATATTGGAAATAAAAGAGGGACATTACCACATATCCATATTAAAAGGATAAAATGAAATACTATGAAAATAACTCTATACCCACAAATTTGATAACCTCGATGAAACGGACCAATTCCGTACAAGATACAATCTGTTGAAACACATACAAGACAATATGAATAGGCTTATACCTGTTAACTAAATTAAATCAATAATCGGTATAACTTTATGAAAGAAAATTATGCAAATGCTACCAAAATAATCACTCTCCACGTACCCTTTGACTTAACCAATTTTACTTTTGAGAATTTATTCCATGGTGACACTTTTACTTGTGAAAATGACATATGTATGTTGTTAGTCACTGCAGTTATACAGCAAAAGCTGAGAATATCTTAAATTCATGTCAGGGAATGAAATTAGGGAAACTTGTAAAATAATTTATGGTGTATTCACACAACTGGATATCTACGCAGTCACTAAAAAGAATGAGGAATTTCCTTATACATTAATATGGAAAGATCTCAAAAGAGAGTCAGTCAGAAGCGTGACATTGAAGAGTGTATAGCGTGACACCATCTAGATAAAAATTAAGAGGAAAAAGTATATTTCTATTCACTCACACATGTGGAAGTTATTCATGGCAGGATATATAAGAACACAGGAATGTGCAAATGTGTGGCAAAGAAATAGCATTGAGAGTAATATTTTTCAAAAAATACTCTAATGTATCATTTTAGTTTTAAATTGTGTAACCAATGGTAAACATAAAGTATTCATTGAGAATCTATGAGTTCTAAGAACCATAAGACAACAAGTTTTCACTTTTATTATTAAATTATTCAATTCAGTTTTATTAAACATTAAAAGACTAAAGAAAAAATATTAAGAACCTTACACTGCCTTAAATTACTGGGTGGGGGGGGAAGCAAACTAGATATTAGTTCAAGTAACAAAAAAGGGGGGGATTAATTTTCCTTGAAAGTAAATTTTAGTTTGGAATAAAAAAGAATTAATTATACATTATAAGTTATGGCCAAAATGATCAGCAGTGAAATCTAGTAAAAAGTACCTCTAAGAGAGAAATGTATGATTCCATTAACACATAATACCATAGCATTAGATTACAGCTTTTTAAAAGTAAGGTCAGCTTCATAAAATTACAGCTTAATTTCAAGCACTCCTAAAAGTTAAATGATAAATGAATGCCCAGTATTTTAAGCATAAGAGAAATTAGTAAATATTGTTCTAAGAACTTAGATGTGAAAGTACCTATTATCCTAATACTGGTGTGCTCTTGCTGTTTTCTGTGGTACAAGCCACAGAAACGTAGTATGCCTGTTAATACTCTGAGGCGATGATAACGTTTTTTGTCAGAGTTCTTTTATTGTCTCTAATGACTTACGTTAAAATCATCATACATTCCAGCCAAGAATCAACTATCCAGCAAAATTAACCTTTAGATATGAAGGAGAAATTAAGGCCTTTTCAGATATACAGAAGCTGAGAGAATTCTCCAGCTCAAAACCGGCACTCCAAGAAATACTGAAGGAGGCTATCCGACCTGAATCAAGAAATCAAAATAAATGGAGAAAAGTTGGGACAACAAAAAAATAAAAAGGAAAGAAGAAATGGATACAGGATATCCTCATATGTCAATCATCACCCTGAATGTAAATGGACTGAATTCACCAATAAAGAGGCACAG
>PVKE010041051.1:0-14339 GCA_004027555.1 Craseonycteris thonglongyai | reverse complement strand
TAAGTTTGGGCTCTGGAATCTGATGACCCTAGTTCACATCCTGAATTCACTTATGTACTGGGTGACTTTGGACAAATAACTTAATTTCTCTCTGCTTTTGTTTCCTTTTTTTTTTTATTTTTTTTATTTATTTATTTTTGACAGAGCGAGAGAGAGAGAGAGAGAGAGATACAGAGACAGAGAGAGAACTGAACTGGGGAAGCTCCCAGTTCAGCATATGGTTCCGCATGGGCCAGGGCCGGGATTCGATCCTCGGTCCCCGGTGCTGCAAAGTGAGCGCTTAACCCACTGAGCCATCCCGGCTTCCCCAAGATTTAATATTTTTTTTACTTTATTTTTATTTTTGACAGAGACAGAGAGAGATACAGAGACAGAGAGAGAGAGAGAACTGAACTGGGCGAGCTCCCAGTTCAGCATATGGGTCCGCACGGGCCGGGGCCGGGATTCGATCCTCGGTCCCTGGCGCTGCAAAGTGAGTGCTTAACCCACTGAGCCATCCCGGCTTCTGTTTCCTTTTTTTAAAATAGGTATTGATAAATTGCCTAGATCACAGGGTTGTTATATTAAATGTTAGTATATGGAAAGCTCTTGGGAAAATTCCTACTCCGTACTATGTGCTCAAAAACTTTAACTGTGATTATTCCATAGGGACATTTAGTCTTAAGCCATTTGAGCTTTAAATTAGAATGCATCCCTCCATAAAATATGACCATCCTGAAAGAAATTCTTCCTCCTTGACAGTATCAGAGAACAGTCAGGATTACCACCAACCTCTTTGAAACCATGTAGTGAGAAATGCAGATAAAATTGGGATGAGGGGAGAGACTTTTTCCCTTCATTATTAATGTAATATTGTTTATTTAAGAAAATCTGAGGGATGCTGAGATAGCTCGACAGGTTGAGCACTTGTCTTGCGTCCGTGAGAGCCAGAGATAGAATCCCAGCCCCGTCTCATGTAAACCCATATGCCGAACTGTGACACAGCTAGTAACCACTGGGATGGCAGTGAAGGTTCTAGCCTCCCATGCTGGAGGCCCCCAGTTTGGTTCCTGCTCCACATGGCCCCACATCCACCTGTGTGAAATGAAACTATATCACAACTAATGATGGACAGCTATGGAGACTGTCCCCCACGCCCCCGCCCCATCTTCTCTCAAACAACAAAATAAGTCTTTTTAAAAAAAAGCATCTGGGAAGTTAAGAAAAATATAAAGATATATTAAAGATATATAAGATATATAAAGATATTAAGATATATTAAAGATATGTTTTATTAAAAATAATAAAAATATGAACAAAAGTTGTTCATAATCTTACTACTACTCCAGTTCTAATAACCATATTAGCATTTTAGTTGAGTTTCTTCTGGTCCTTTTTTTTTCTGTGCATTGATTTTTTTTTATGTATAAATATGTTGTGATAATACATATGCAGAAATGGAGGATATTTAGAGAAGTAAACTATTGTAGTAGTCCAGGTGAGGGATGTTGGAGACCTGGCCTACCGGTAGGTCGCTGGTTATAGAAATAGTTTAGGGACAGGAGACAAAGGTATTTCTGAGGTTGAATCTACAAACTTTGATGTGATGGTTTCAAAGATATTAAGCTCTTGCTCTGAAAAAGAGGCAGATGGAACATAGGAGGAAGAGCATATTTTCTAGGGAATGTGTGTTTTAGATGTTTTGAGTTTGAGATTTGAATTGACTATCCCATGGAAATGTCTGAGGGGGCAGTTGAGATATATAGCAAGTACTTTAGAGAATCAGCCTGGGGGATGAATGAGAGCAATCAGTAAGAATGTGTAAGATCATCAAAGATGGTGCCTAATTTGGCTAGTTTTGTACGTACTATATATCTGACTTGTCATTATACCTGGCTTTTTTTTTCCTTTATTATTTTTGAGAGAGAGAGAGAGAAGGGGGAGGCCCCAGAGGAGAGCCCAGAGCAGTCTCCATAGTTGCACATCATTGGTTTTCTACATAGTTGCATTCCACAGGTGACTGTGGGGCTGTGCAGGGCAGGAACCGGTCTGGAGCCCTCCCGCACGGAGCTCACGATGGTGAGAACCAAACTGGGGCCTGGGGCTAGGATTTGATCCCCGGACCCTGGGGCCGAAAGATAAGCGCTCAGCCCACTGAGTCATCCTGGCATCCACTATACCTGGCTGTTTAAGGGCAGGAATGGACTCTCCACCCAGTACCCAGCACAATATTGCCACATAATGGCATTTGTGAATAAATGAGTTTACTGAAACAAAGAAGCCATTATTTGCTCTCTAGAATGCTAGTGAACTTGAAGGAGTCATATTTATCATTTATTTTCTCTTTCAGTTTTGTTGGTTTCTAAAATTTAAATTTCTAAAGAGAAATAAGAGACCATCATTTTTCTTTACTGCATCATAATGGAATTTTGTTTTCATCTTGTTACATGTTAAAATGTTTTTTGGATGGCTATAATTCATTCATCTTTATTTTGTGACTTAGAAAAGGATAGTGAACATTGTTCCAGTGGGTACCCAGAGTATGCCCATAGCGGGTATGTTAAGAAAACCTCACTGTTTAACTGGGCTTACATATGAGGGGAAAAAAGAATTGAGGAATATTAAAAAAATATATAAATCAGTGGAGAGCAAACTGTAAATTTAAATGCCCATGGGGCATTGAATTGAAATTGTGTAACTTGCAGAAGTCTTAATGGAGTGTCTTGTGTCAGAAGATAATTACTAGATTGGTGGCAGATCATTCTCAATGCAAAGGTGGACTGTGGAAAGACTCACCTCGTGTGTAGGCACTCTGCCCTTTGCATACTTCAGCTAGCAGTTAATTTGCATGTGTGGTTTCAACTATCATGTTGTGTTGACTTATTCTGAAAGCTCCACAAGGATAGTCCCCCCATGTCTTTTTCCCCAACACCCAGCACTGTACGTAGAGTCAGCTATTAAAGATTTGTCAAATGAATAAAGTGGTGAATGTGCTCAGCATATATTAGTGAGACTTGAGAATGTCCTATAATGGTGAAGGAGTGTTAGGCCTATAAAGATTGATAAGATGTAATAGTTCTCTGGTGTTTAGATTAACCAATGCTGATGTTAAATAATTTGCTGACCTAAAACAAATTTTAATAAAATTTTTAAAGAGAGATTTTGTGAAATCTTATTTAAATAACAGATAAGTATATACTTTGTATTCCTTTTCTCCACTCATTTATCTGGGAAGAGGATTGTTACAGGGTAAGTTTTATGATCCTGTTGTTCAATTGTTTTCTTATTTTATTTTAATGTGTGGAAGCCAGGATGGCTCAGCATCTGTGCACTTCCTTTGCAGCCCCAGGGACCAAGGATCAAATCCTGGCTCTGGCCTGTGTAGACCCATGTGCTAAACTGGGGTGTGCTTCCCATGCGGGAGGCCCCCAGTTCACTTCTTGCCGCCCCCCCCCCCTCCATTCGGCTCCTGGCTCAAGGGGGTGTGCCTCCCATGCTGGAGACCCCCAGCCCAGTCCCCGCCCTGCATGGCCCCCTGCCTATCTGTGAAACAAAACCATGTCGAAAACTGATGACGTACAACTATGGAGACTGCTCTGGGTCCTCCCCCTTCTCTCTGTCTCTGTCAAAAACAATAAAATAAATCTTTAAAAATATTGGGATTTGATTAAATGGGGGCATAATTCTCTTCTGTAAGCAAAGAAGGGACCCACTTCTCTAAAGTGACTGGTAAAGCAGTAAGATACTTAATTTTAATTGAATGGGTATGCTAAAATAGCTTAACTGGCTTGGTCATTCAGGTAAGATCATATAACCCCAATGTGTTAGTTAAGAGAGCTTTTACTGTATAATGATTTACTATATATTTCGTTGTTTGTTTTTTTAAGTAATCAAGATCAATCAGTTCTTAATTATCAAAACTGATATAGGCACCTTTAGTGTAGAAACTAAAGCTGCTGAAAATTAAGTGGAATCCTGCAATGCCATTGCAGCTATATATAGTTCTTTAGGCAGAAAAGGTAAAGACAGGAAGTTAGGAATCTTTGAAGAGATTATTCTGGGGGTAATGAATTCACATCATAATATAATTAACTCAAGATAACTAGCTTCTGAAAATAAAACTTTTCTATAGAAGTATCATCAAACTAAGAGTATTAGAAACTCCCTAGCCCAGTTAGAATGCATATTGGGGCGGTGTGTGTGTGTGTGTGGGGGGGGAGTTTGTATCGTAATCTGTCTTAACCTAACTAGATGATATATATCAATTAAATATAAGCAAAACCTAATCAGTTGTGAGAAGAAATATGTTAATAGAAGAGAGAGCGAATCTGGAGAGTCCCCGAACAAGAACTTGGCTGTGATTTTCCAGCACTGTCCAAGAGAACATAAGTCAGCTTTTCATCATCATTTGAACAAATTCTTAGTGTTGGACATGTAACTAGTCAAGCCTTATTTTGGCTTCATTTTTCTTTGTTTTAGATTTTGTACTCTCTAGATAACCTCTTACTTAAAAAGAGCACCCTAGGTGATGGCTGTACCCCCACTGTAAATAAGTAAACATTTGACTTATATTAATTTTTGAAAATAAACTTTATTAAAAATAAAAATAAAGAATCAACTTTTTATGAATTGGTTAGTATAAATTAAGCATACTCAATTCTATTTGTGCCAGAAAAAATGGGTTTTATGGGGCTATATAGCTGAGGGCCATACTCAGGAATGGCACATCGTCAGTGCTCAATTTAATGTTGTATTAACCAAACTCATTATTGAATTTCAGAGATGGTAACTCTAGACCTTTAGAGAGAACCACTACAAGCATTTTATGGCTATACTTGTAGATTTATTCTTATGTCAAAACAGCAGTTGTGCCTTTTCTTTAATTTAGCAGAAACAAGTCATTAAGTGATGACAGTAGAATCCTCTAAACAAGCTAGAGCATATAAAGGCAAATAAAAGGTATATGCATTTGTAAGGAAAAAAGGGAACAAATACAATGTTTGTTTCACTGTTTGTTTTTTTAATAATTAAAACTTTAATTTTATTTTTTAGACCCTATTGCAATATGCAAGCAACAAGAATGCATCAGAACATATGGTGTATCTTCTGGAGGTATATCGACTTGCCATCCAAAGCTTTGCCAGTGCACGCCCATATTTAACTACTGAATGTGAAGATGTCCTTTTAGTGCTTGGCAGATTAGTACTGTAAGTTTAAGAAGTTAAATCACTCTTAAAACTGAGTGTTTTTGGTTGTATTCCTTCCTGACTTGTGTTTACTGTGGCATCATGTATTTCAAAGGACCGTTAGAGTCATATCTTGGAATGAAAATTCCTTTGCTTTGAGCCTTCACTCTCAGGTTCCCAGGAGACAAAGTCTGAGCCAAGCGATATAATCTTGAATTGCCTCTAGAGCAAGCTTGTCCAACCTGTGGCCCATGGGCCACATGTGGTCAGGATGGCTTTGAATGTGGCCCAACACAAATTCATAATCTTTCTTAAACAACTATGAGATTTTTTTTGCGATTTTTTTTTTTTTTTTTTAAACTCATCATCTATTGTTAATTTTAGTGTATTTTATATGTGGCCTAAGACAGTTCTTCCATTGTGGCCCAGGGAAGCGAAAAGGTTGGACACCCTATTCAGGCTTAGAATTCAAGAATAATATATTTTTTCTCTGTCCTTAGGTATAGATCAATTCAACTGACAGAGTATCTGGAAACTGTTGTGGTCTTTGAGGAACACTTGAGGGGGGAATTATTATGAAATTTTGCAATTTATTTGTATTATTGGAACTAGCAGAAAATAACAGGGCACAGTATAAGATTATCACCCAAAGAGTCCATGATAATTTAGCTGCTGTTTTAATATTTGGCTGCTTTGTAGCAGACAAAATTACACCTCTAATATAATTTTCATTTGCAAATTAAAAAAATATAGCAGCTATTCAATTTTTTTCTGGGGAATTACATTGGTTCAGCTTATAGATTGGTGGCATAACTTCTAATCTGGGTGGTCCATTTTATTTTTTTCTGGCCTCACCTGTTTTTCTTCTGATTCTCCAAATCCCAACAGTGCTAATACCATACCTTTTATGGAACACAAATGTTCCTGGTTTTATAATCACATTATTTTTTCTACTAAATCCCAGTGTCTACATTGCCTCTGTTAATTTTTAAGGGGTAAAGTAACATTCTGCAAGTTTTAGAGAAGTGTTGGTTAATTGATATTTTGAGTTGATCTTTATTCAGTGTCATTCATTTCCTTTTTTAAATTGTTATTTTTTTTTTCTAAGTATTGGTTAGTGTAGAAAGCAGAAAACTCTTGCTTGCTTGAATTGTTAGAGGTAAAGAAATGGCCTTGCCAATATTCCTGCTTCCTCTGCAAATGACAAGAACCTATAAAGATGAGTTATATATATTTATCACTTTATCAGCTGAATTGACAGTAGCATGAGCTTTTTTTGTATTCTGGAATCAGAATGGTTTCTATATAACCTCACACCCTAATAAACTAAAACACTTGGAATATGATTTATAAAAAACTTATATTCTTACTAAATGTACTAAAGCAACAATGTAATTATAAATCCTGGTTGTTTTTCTTCTTTTTTAAAATTGAAAAGCCATTGTAACAATATTGAAGAAAAATTTGAAGAGTAAAAAACAAATTTAAAATAGTCTAAACAAATGTAAAATACATATTCAGTATTACTATCATACTGTATTTGATTATGACTATAACCACCTTTATATACTGACTTAGTTATTATTTATATTGTAGGAGTTGTTTTGAATTACTACTTTCAGTGTCTGAAAGTGAACTGCCACGTGAAGTCTGGCTACTCTTTCTTCAGTCTCTACAGGTGAGTTGATTTGGGCTCAAAAAATATATGTTTAGGTATGCCAATTAATTTCTCCCAGCAAACTAAAATTGGAAACTTAGAACAAAAACAAGTTCATTCAGTATTGGTATTAAGTTCATGAAATGAGAGACCTTTCAGATGAAGGGGATGAGCTAAAAATTTTTTTCTTTTCATTTAGTTTTCTTAGCCTTTACATAGCTTAGAAATAAACAAAAAGTTTTTATTATTCAAAAACAGTTTTAGACATAATGAAGCTATTAAAAATGTAAAATTGTATGTGGTTTGATCATTCATAGTATATTTATCTAGTAATCTCTTCCTAATATTTCAAAGATTGTGTCAAGCATTATAAGTAAAAATAAACATCATAGATTCTAGTCATGCATTTTACTTATAGGAGAGCTTATGTTGACTTTTATATTGGCTTATCAGCTTTCTTGGAGTGAGCAGATCAGGGAAAGTAGCAAGTTGAGAAAGGGGAGGTTAGGGTCCGAAGAAAAGCAAGTGTGCCGCCAGTGATGGGAGCACATCTGCCTGTCATTGGTAGAGACAGAAAAGGCATTTAAAAAAATAGACATAAGCAATAATAGCTATCATTTATCATCACTAATTATCTGCCAAATACTGCTCTACATTCCATTTTACTTGTTTTGTATCTTTTATTACAAACCTTATAAGCATTTGAATCTCTGTTTAGAAATGGCCAGGCTTAAAGAGGTTAATTAGGTTGCTCAAAGTTAAATACCCAGAACTTTCTTTGTGAGCTGCTTCCTCAAAGATCCAAACTCTATGATACCAGTTTCATGTAGGCACAAGTAAAGATTTGCATATTAACAGACATAATTCACTAAATGGAAATTTCTTTCATCTGGGATATATAACCCAAAATGAAATGATACAATGTTAATCTTTTTCTCTTGGGGAGAACGGGATTCTTTGTCATGTTCTTGGCCTAATTTAATCCCTATAGTGTGGTATTAATTCATACAGCTGCTAAAATCATCTTTCATACATTGCACATTGGTTTTGTTGCTTTTTGTTTTGAGGCCTGCCAGTATCTTTGTCCTGGTATATGATATTCTAGAAGGGCAAGTCTACTTATTCTTATTAGGGCTGTTGCTATTATTTGTATTAGTGTCTTTGCAGAGAGATACTCTCACATGTCTTCTTTCTTTTGTTAGATTGTATGCCTAAATAAAATATTTGCCTTTTTCTCTGTGTAAGTAAATATAAGATAATTAGGATGTATTTTTTAATGTATCCAATAAAATAAATTCAGTAGAGGTAGATAAATGTAAGATGTGCCTATAAGAATCTACAGGGTAAAACCCTGGAGTTTTCATATTTTAGGTATAAATGGAAAAGGCAACAGATGGTTTTGAGCAGTGGCCCCTAACCTTTTTGTCATCAGGGGCCAGTTTCATGGAAGACAATTTTTCCATGGATCAGGGAGGTAGGGGTGGGGTGAATGGTATGATTCAAGTGCATTACATTTATTGTGCACTTTACTTCTATTATTATTACATTATGTGATCTGACAAGAGGTGGAACTCAGGCAGTATAGTGAGTGATGGGGAGCGCTGTAAATACAGATGAAGCTTCACTCACTCATGTGCGGGCCTACACACCCACCCACCCCTGCCTCCCTCCCCTCCTTCGTCTCCTTCTCCTGCTCTGTGGCGTGGTTCCTAATAGGCCATGGACCGGTAGTGGTCCATGGTCCTAGGGGTTGGGGACCCCTGGTTTTGAGGATACCTTTTGTAAGAGAATAGTTTTATTAGAGCAGGCAGACCACAAATAGAACACTCAGTAACAATTTATAACTGTATAATCCTTTCACACCTTGTCTCTATGGATATAAAAATATACTCTGAAATGGATTTTTTTTTTTTTTTAAAGATTACCTTTTATTGGTTTTTTTTTTGACAGAGAGAGAAACAGACAGAGAGAGAAAGGGGAGGGCCCAGAGTAGTCTCCATAGTTGACAACATTAGTTTTCCATATAGTTTCACTCTACAGGTGGATGCGGGGCTGCACAGAGCAGGAACTGGGCCAGGAGCCTCTCACATAGGCCCTGGCAAGAACTGAACTGGGGGCACACCCCAGTTCAGCATATGGGTCTGCCTGGGCTGGAGCCTGGATTTGATCCTCAGGCTCCGGGGCTGCAAAGCAAGCACTTAACCCACTGAGCCATCCCAGCTTCCCTGAAATGGAGATTTAATAAACAAAAAATGAGGTCCTATTTTTTTTTAACTTCTTAAAAACTTATTAATTTATCATAAAATGGGATTCCTATACCAACAAGCAATTCTTGGACACCAGCAGGATATTGAAGAATTAATCCAACTCAATTCTGACACTATCTACCTGGAGATAGCATTGGATTCCACAGGTTAAGAGTTCAGTCCTACAAGACTACCCCCTGCCCCCACCCACCCACCCCCACCCCGACACACTTCAGACACTTGCCACAAAACCAGGTTGTTAACCTGGACTTCTGACCAACTAGGTACAGATTCACAGTTCTAATGACCCCTTCCAATTCAGAACACCTAGTGCAAGTTCCTGTTGTTTCCTATACTTCTCACCTATGGCTATAAATCAGAGATTCCCATGTCCCTTTCCTTGGGTTCAATTAATTTTCTTGAGCAGTTCACATATCTCAGAAACATTCTGCGTACTAGATTGCAGCTTATGAAAGCATATAACTCAGCAATAACCAGAAGGACTAGATGCATAGGGCAAGGTATGTGGGAAGGGGCACAGAGCTTCCATGCCTCTTTGAGACAGCACTCTCAGTACCTCCATGTGCTCACCAGCTGGAATCTCTCTTTAAAAGGACTAGCATGTTGTCCTCTTGGGTTTTTATAGAGGCTTCGATAGTCAGGATTGACTAAGTCATTGGCCATTGACAATTGAACTCAACTTCCAGCCTCCCTCTTACCTCTCTCCGGTGGTGGGGGGGTTCGGGTGTACTGAAAGTTCCAAATCTTCAATCACGTGGTTGGTTTTCCTCACAACCAGCTCCTACCCTTAGTGGGTGGGTCCATAGGTGACTTCATTAACAACATACATAAGAACAGTCGATAAAGAAATTTTAAGAGTTTGGGGAGCTATGAGCTGGAAACTATGGATGAAAACCAAATATCTTAAAAATCACCATATTGCAATCATGGACATATATCTAGGATTGCATATATAGATCTCCCTTTTTTATTACTACCTGCGATTCTGTTGTGTGGTTGCACCATAAATCATTTGACCAAATCTCTTTGTTACCGGTATTTATTAAAAATGGTGTGACTGTCAACATCTTTTGCTAGTATTTCTATATTGTAGATTTCAAGATATGGAATAGGATACTTTTGCCTTAAAAAAAAAAAATTTAAGTTTTAAAGTTATTTTTTGAATTTCACCATAGTTTGGGTTTTTTTTTAAGATTTTTTAAAGATTATTATTTTTTGACCCAGAGAGAGAGAGACAGAGAAAAAGGGGAGGACCCAGAGCAGTCTCCACAGTTGTGCATCATTAGTTTTCGATTTAGTTTCATTCCACAGGTAGGTGTGTTGGGCTGGGGAAGGCAGGAACTAGGCCTAGGGCCTCCCGTATGGGCCCCTGCAAGAACTGAACTGGGGGTGCACCCCAGTTCAGCATATGGGTCCACACAGGCTGGAGCTGGGATTCAGTCCTTGGACCCTGGGGCTGCAAAGTGAGCGCTCAACTGGCTGAGCCATCCCAGCATCCCCATAGTTGTTTTTTTTTTAAACAGACTTTTTTCTTAATTACAGATTTATTTTACTGTTTTTGACAGAGAGACCGAGAGAAGGGGGAGGGCCTAGAGCAGTCTCCATAGTTATATGTCATTAGTTTTCTACATAGTTTTCATTCTACAGGTGGGCACAGGGCTGCACAAGGCAGGAACCAGCCAGGAGCCTCTTGCATAGGAAGCACGCCCATGGCAGGAACCGAACCAACGGCCTCCCACATATGAGGCTATCCCCAGTGAGAACCGAACTGGGGGCATACCTCAGTTCAGCATATGGGTACTCATGGGCCAGGGCCAGGATTCTATCCTCGGACCCCAGGGCTGCAAGGTGAGCGAGCGCTCAACCCGCTGAGCCATTCCAGCATCTTTTCCACCATAGTTTTTAAAGATTCTAATAATACTTTTTAAAAGTAACTTTGCTGTAATAAATACATATTCATTGGTAACAAAGAATTATGTACATCTTTTTTTTTTTTTTTTTTTTTTTAGATTGATTTATTTATTTATTTTATTATTTTTGACAGAGAGAGGGAGATGCAGAGACAGAGACAGAGAGAAGGGGGAGGACCCAGAACAGTCTTCATAGTTGCACATCATCAGTTTTTCCACATAGTTTCATTCCACAGGTGGGCTTGGGGCTGCACAGGGCAGGAACTGGGCTGGGGTCTTGCCCCGGTGAGAACTGAACTTGGGGCACTCCCCAGTTCAGCATATGGGTCTGCACGGGCCAGGGCCGGGATTCGATCCTCGGTCCCTGAGGCTGCAAAGTGAGTGCTTAACCCACTGAGCCATCCCGGCTTCCCCTGTACATAATTTTTGCTCAGAATAAATTGTATTTCGAACAGCTGAAAAAGTAGAAAACTATTTTTGTTTTTAACCTAAACAGTGGCTTTTTATTTTAATTGTTATGTATTATGGTGGGTGACAGCATTCTTTGCTAAAGTATAATGGTACATGTATGTTTAGATATTATAAATATGGTAACCAGACACAGCAAATTCTGAAATTTTCACATGGTATCCTCATATTCATTGCAAAGTAAATGCCTAACATCTTAAGTTAAGGAGAAAGAAGCCTAAAGATAAATGAAGCTATTAAAGAAAAATTGTAGTATGGTAAAATATTGCTGTTAGTAAACTCTTAATGCAAATAATCACTTTCTGTATCAATATTATATCTTAAACCCTTTTCAGTACAGGATAACTCAACCAATTGGGGTGTGTGTGTGTGTGTGTGTGTAAACCTATCATTTTGACTTGAAAATTGAGTGCGGGAAATTAACTTTTTTTCATTTGAGTGAATGAATATAATGTTATATTCTTAGGTCTGTCACTTTTTTTTTTTTTTTAATTTATTTTATTGTTTCTAACAGAGACAGAGAGAGATAGAGACGGACAAAAGAGAGAACGGGGAGGGCCCGGAGCAGTCTCCATAGTTGTACATCATCAGTTTTCAACATGGTTTTGTTCTACACAGGTGGACGGGGGCTGTGCAGGGTAGGAACTGGGCTAGGAAGCACACCTCAGTTCAGCACGTGGGTCCGCACTGGCCAGGGCTGAGATTCGATCCTTGGTCCCTTTGGCTACAAAGTGAGTTCTTAACCTGCTGAGCCATCCCGGTTTCCCCAGGGTCTGTCAACTTTTTAAAACTTATTTTCCAAAGGTATTTATTGCTATAAATGAAAGCTTATGTTCTATGAGAATTTCAGAAGTCTAAAATAAGGGAAAACAAGATAAGGTTTTGGAATATGGGAACAACCAATAATTCCCATTAGTAATATGGGGACAATGAGACATATATTTAATCATTTATGCCAACTTAAATTTCTGACCCTTTCCCCTCAATCCTTTGTGTGTATAAGTATTTTAAAGGACAAACTACTGGCAATTATGTTATGTTTGTTTTCTGAGGAGATAAATGATGCCTAATAATCTGGGTTATCATATATATGAAGGTGGGTTGATAAATTTTGCCTCCATGTAAATAGAAAATGAACAGGAAAAGATATTTTAATGAAGTAAAAAAGTAATATACATACATTATTTATTTTCGAAGCTGCATAATTATTTTTATGCAAAATCACTATACACTTCGATATACTTCTGCAGTCTTAATAAAGCTGATCACCTGTTATCATAGGCCTTCCACTTTGTGGTTTGTCACTCAAATCTGCTTGCCCCACTTTTTTACCTTTGAACCACCTTACCCAATGTCTTAACTGTATTCACATTAACACACTGGTCACCATAAACGACTTACATTGATCTGTGAATTTTAACTGGAGGAACTTTTTTTCTGCTGTTAAGAATTTCATAACTGGGAAAAGCCGGGATGGCTCAGCTGGTTAAGCACTCGCTTTGAAGCCCCGAGGACCGAGGATCGAATCCCGGCTCCGGCCCAGGCGAATTCACTTGCTGAACTGGGGTGTGCTTCCCGAATGCGGTGAGGCCCCCAGTTCAGTTAAAAAAAAAAAAAAAAAGAATAAAAAAGAAATTAATAAAAAAAGAATTCCATAACTGGAGGCCAGGGGCTGAGAGTTCACTTTGTGGCCCTAGGGACCAAGAATAGGGTCCCAGCCCCTGCCCATGAGGACCCATGTGATGAACTAGGATGTGTTACCCATGCAGGAGGCCCCCAGTTCAATTCTTACTCCTAGATTTAGCCCCTGGCTCAGGGAGGCTCAGGGGGGCATGCCTCCCATGTGGGAGGCCCCGGCCCAGTTCCCATTCTGTGTGGCCTCCACCCATCTGTGTGGAACAAGACCATGTCGAAAACTGATGGCGTACAACTTTGGAGACTGCTCTGGGCCCTCCCCCTTCTCTCTGTCTCTATCAAAAACAATAAAATAAATCTTGAAAAATAATTCAATAACAGCATGCTGTTTGAACCAAACATCTGTACATTTCCATTTTGATGTGCACTGGGTGAAAAATGTAGTCATCTGTGTGTGCGAGGTCAAGAATGATGGAGGGGAGATACCACATGACTACACAGAACCAGTTATATTCAGATACGTCTACTTAATGTAGCAAAAAATATCACAACAGAGGCAAAATTTATCAACCCACCCTTGTATTTTACATACTCGTCTCTCCATTAAAAAGTCATTTGATAGAAGAATTTAAATAATTTTAAAAGTATGTAATAGTTGTTGTCAAGTAATAAATCTGTTCAAAGGAATAGACTGCCTGCATGAATACTATAGAATCTTTTAAAAGAAAGCTGTACCATTGGCCCTAAAATAATTTAGTAATGTAAGGATGTAGATTGAATTCTGGTAATTTACCCTTGGAATTTAGGAAAACATTTTAAAGATACCCTTTAGATTTGTGAAAACACCCTAATTTCATTTAAAAAGAGCAGCTACAGAATTTCACAAAACTTTGAGACTAGTTTTTTTTCTGCTTATTTCTTTTTAGGAAATCCAAGATATAGGTCCTTTCTTAAACACTCAGATATATTGAAAATGCAAAACTATTGTCTGTATTGCTTATTAACATGTTTTCTGGTTATGCTGTTTTTGCCTTAGGAGTCACATGATGCATTGCTGGAATTTGGTAATAATAACCTTCAAATATTGGTTCATGTTACCAAGGAAGGGGTGTGGAAAAATCCAGTTCTTCTGAAAATTCTGTCTCAACAGCCAGTAGAAACAGAAGAAGGTAAGTCTTAAAACTACTGATAAATTGAAGGAGGACTTAATTCTAAGAGAATTAAAATTGATAGTTTA